>JAFIDM010021679.1:0-14402 GCA_023159025.1 Thereuonema tuberculata
AAAGAAATTTTTGTTAAACATTGTATAATGTCTAAATACGGAACTTTCTCTGCTTTTCAAGAATTTATTCTTGATGACCATCTCAAGGTTTTAATTTTTTTAAAGTTAGTTGTGGGTCTCCAGTAAATTTTGATAAAAAAATCCCAGCGATTGATGCTGTTAAAGCAAAAAAATTATAAATTCTTGCACAACAATAAAAAGAAATAGAAATTTCTTTAGATCCTGATACGGCATCGTTTGTAACGAGATTTAAATTATGATTGGTACTATGGAAATATTGTGCAAATGGTTGAATGTTTTTTTATTTTTATTGGAAATCCTTTATAAATGTCACTCATAACAAACGTCAAGAATTTGAGAATAGCAAAGTCAATCTCTTTTAATTCTGCCGTATTTACACGCACAAATATGTTTCTGAGAAATGGAGGGGGGGGGGGTTATTTTGTAAAGGATCCTTTTTAAAAGATCTTTTTGGTTTCCACTGTTCAGATATGATTATGTATCTTTTAATGTCATCGTCAATAAATTTATTAACATTCTAAGCCATATCTGTACTCCCTTCTCGTCTGGTCCCCCGGCGGGAATTCTCCTCTCGGACTTCCCAAATGGATCAGCTACTTTGCTGCTAAAATGCAATAATATAAATACAATGTTTCTTACTTTCTGTTGAATAAAAGTTAACTTTTCTTAAAAAGGCCTCTTTAAAACAATAGAGCTTACTCTTATTTGAACTTTTACCGATCAAAACATACAACACGATCTACTTATTGTTATCTACTTTGATGTGGGAATTCCAGCCAGCCGAGCTGCGCTCAATTATGTTATATTAAGTATCTGTGATTCCCCGGGAAGGATTAATATGAGCACTGAAGTGACGGCAAACCCTTCAGACCTTTTACATTATATAATTACTAATATTTGAATTAGTTCATTTCCAAATACTAGCGTAGTTTACGAATACTATAGATCATGGTAGTTTGTACAGCAACAACAAAAAACTTTTTCTACATTGAAAATTATTAAAAATTATTTATATTCTCCTACGATTCAAAAATGTGTTTCAAACTTGGCTATTGTAATACTGGAATGTTATACATTATAAAATGTGTACATGAGACAAAGTAAAAGAAGAATTTTTCTAAGATGAAAGCCCGGAAAATAAAGTTTCTTGACTTTCATCTAATATAGAGTTTAGCCTCTAGAGTTTAGCATCAAGAAAGCAGGCCAATCATTTTTAAATGAGGCTCCTCCAGTTAATTTTTGACTGGCCTTGGACAGGTCTTTTTGGTAGTTTTTAATATATACATTTCTCTAACATGCACCTTAAAATAATATAGGTATTGATTGTTTTCTTTTCTGTTGATGATAGAAAGCAGTTTCTGTAGTACCAAAGTTTTAGCTGCCTGGGAGGTTGGAGGGTGGCATTGCGGGGTTTTGCGTCCTTTAGTTACGCCACTGTTTAATACTCGGGTGATTATCCGTCCCGATAAGGCCGGGAAAGTCCCGATTTAGAATTGCAAGTCCCGCGTCCCGAATTTGGAATAAATTATCCCACAAAGTAATTTTTTTTATTTTTTGAGGTTTTTTTTTTTTTGCTTCGGTTGTCCCCATTGCGATTTTAGAAATATGATCATCCTGTTGGAAACAGTTTAAACAAATTTGGCAGCCATTTCTGTTGGATAAAAATGTGTACACTAATTAGTAAAGTGATGTTTATTATTGAGAAATTCAACAAGTCACCCGATAAACTATTATGAATAGTGTTTTTGATTTTCGTGTGTGTTAATTCTTAAAGCATGTGCAGACACGGTATACCGCAGAGAAAACAACACAAGTGCATCAACAACACTGTTGATGTGCTTCGAAGTTATGCAATAAAATATATATACCGATACATAAATATATCTGTACAAATAATGGACGACACAAAAAAAAAATATTCTGCCTTGATGTAAATTATAATTTTACTTCTGTTTATGTTCATAATTTTGATATTTTATAAAAAGCTTCAAAAAAATTGTTAAAAATATTATCTAGAGATTTAAAAAAAAAATAAGACTAAATTTTAGATATCCCCCCCACCTTAACATTTTTTAACAATAGTTATTGTCTTGAATTCAGCTAACTTCCATTATCAAGGCAAAATATTGATACTGACACCTGGTGTTATTTCTGGCGGAAGAATACATTACGTCATCTTGTAAGCCGTCTACAGAATAGAAACGGGATAAACTGTAAATCCGATATCTCTATTTCAGTGCTAGTGAAATACAAAAGAAGCAAACTTTCTAAGTAAAGACTGAACTTTTTATGCACAACGTTAAATTGTTTACATAATCAATGAACCTTTTTTTTGATGGTAATATGAGATATATTATTTTTGGATCATTGCCAATTATTGAATATTTTTGTTTTACATTTTTTACTTTTTCAAAATAACAGTCTCTCTATAATTTTCCTAATTTAAAAGACTTTAAATTGTTGAACTTTATTTCAACAATTTATTGAATCGAGTGACTGCTGAGAAATTAGAATCAAGTAAATTGTTTATTGCAACCGATAATTTACTTGATTCTAATTTCGCCTTTCAGCAGTCACTCAATTCAACACCCATGGATGCTGAATCCCACAGCCACGACAGAATCTATATATAAATGCATACTGTTGTAGTGCAGAAATAATAAAAACAAGTCGAATGTGAATGTCATCTTTTTCAGATTTGCCGCACACTTGTAGAGCCTTATCAGAGAAATAACATATAGTTAAAAAAAAAAAAAAAAGAAAAAAAAATCCGTATGATTAGATTAAAAAAATGTTTAAAAATTGCAAAACAAAACCTTCACATGCTCTATTTTTAATCAGCTATAATATAACATTCCTGATACATACATACACAGTACTTCAATCCGAAGATTGGTTGAAAGTTCACGGACCCTAGTGACCCCCGAAGGGCGACCCCTAGGATAAACTGTAACTTATTCTTGGGAACAGATACTAGAGTGGATTCCCGTTGCCTTCTCTAGGACGCCATTACGGAATGAACATTCCTGATATACAACAGTAATTACGAAGTGACTCATATTAAACAGAAATGATTCATTTTTGAACCAAAAATCTATGATCAGTCAGTTGAACAATGGTGTAGGTCACTTACTGGGAAAATCATGACTTTACTGAAGAAGACATAGTTTATTAATACCACGGACTGCATTCTAAAGCAAATAATAAAAACTTCAAATTCTATAAGCACTTACAGTAGTTTCCAAATGGGCTATTTTATTTAGACTCTCCATTCCCATTAGATCACTTTTTATAGACAGTTTATTTTAGTTTCATTCAAATCAAACAATAGCTAGAAATATGAAATTTTGCATGCTCATGTAAGAATAATTTGTTTTTTAGAACTTGGAAAAAGCCAAGTAACAAAAGCAGTAACAAAATTTTTTAATTTTTAATAATCTTATAGCATTTTAGCATAAGTCACTTTTAAATATCTTCAATTATAACCTGTATGTAATTATAAAAATTTTTGGAAGTGATTTCGGTCTTCCTTTTTCAAGCTAAATTTCAAAATGAATAACAGACTATTTTAACAGTGAGCGAGTCTATTCAAAGCCCGGCTTTTCGCTAATTTATTAAAAAGAAAGTTGAATAGAATTAATCATAATGTAAATTTCACACTTTAATAAAAATAATATTTCAATACATATCGTTAAAAATCCCATCCAAATTAATTTGATATGAAAACCTAGCTTCTAAACCAAAATAGAAGCCATAAAAAAAGGTTGTAGGGCTTCATAAAATAAAGACATCGTTCCGGTCATAGCAGAGAACTCGAAAATCCAAGTTTCGACTTGTGCTCGAGTTAGGACATCCTGGTGAAATAGAAGGTGGCTATAGCATCCCTGACGAGTTATATTAACCCCACAAAATATGAGCATAGGTAATTACTCATTTTTTTAACCCGACTTGGAAATAATATTTAGGCTACTGAAACATCCACGTGAATAGACAGTGTTATCGAGATTTAGGACTTTCTAAGATGTTGGACATTTTCAATGCTTAAGAAATATTTAAATCATTGCCTACAATCCAGTTTGTTTTTAAAATGTTGTATACTAGACGAGAATATATTTGATTTGCGTAAGCTAAGATTTGTTTCCGTTATTCAACTTTACTTCGTTAGGTTTATCATTTACCGATCTTTCAATCATAAGCTTCAAGCAAAGTAATAGGCAAAGCTTCAAACAAAGCTTCAAACAATAATGTCTCTCATCATTACAGAACTATTATCAAAAAGAACAAAAAATATTTTTGTCAATTTATTGCATGATAATTGGGAATAATGCATCCTGTGCTCAACACACAACACTCCTTTTTGCTATGTGGTAAGTGCAAGAAAGACAATTAATGCTTTTAGAGTGTCAAAAGCAAAGCGACAAAATTTTATCAGAAGCGACCACTTTTGACCCCCCCCCCAACTTCCGATCAGGGAGTGGTCCTAGAGGTTTGATTTTTTTGGACATGGTCACCTACGTTTTGATGCTGAACACAATGGTGAAGGTTTCGGTTCCTTATGTTTTACAGTCAAGCTGTAACTTCGGGGGCCGCTAACATATGTCAAACTCTGTAGTAACCAAACGGTTAGAGATATTAGAATGAAACCTTCACCATTTGTTCAGCATCAAAAAGTAAGTAACCATGTATAAAAAAATCAGACGTCTAGGACCACTCCCTGATCCCCTCCCCAAGGCGTTTTCTTTGTTTTAAAGGCGTTCTGAAAAGAAAGAAAACGCCTTTGGGGGGGGGGGGGATCAGGGAGCGATCCTTGACGTCTGATTTTTTTTACTTGGTTACCTACTTTTTGATGCTGAACACAATGGTGAAGGTTTCATTTTAATATTTCTAACCGTTTGGCCACGACAGAATGTGAAATCTAGTGTGACATCCAGGATGCATAAAACTAAGAGCGGTTCCCTATGTTTTGCAGGCAAGCTATAACTAAGGGCCGCTAAAAATTAAAGAAAAATACTAAACTTCATTGAAAATGATGAAGATTGTTACAAAAGATTCAACTGATTCTTCTCAAATGAAGCATCAATAAGAAACTTATAACATCTCAGTTGGGGGAAAAAAACTTGAAATTTATACTGAATGAAGAAAGAACAAAAAAATGTTATGTGGGAGTGTGGGTGGCAGGGAAACCGAGCACCGCGACCGTTGGTCTATTGAAGTATGGAAAAACAAGTTAGTATAATGTAAAATTTAACATGCATAAGACTGTTAGTAAGGAAAATTAAAGGTAAAACGCACACAACGCTAGGAAACTTGAAACAGTCATTTTGAAAATTCCAAAAAACAGCTCAGTAAATCTTTAATTGTGTGCGTTTTATTTTTCCATTCTAAGTTAGTGTTTGTTACATTAATTTTTTTTTTTTTGTTGATGTTTCCAATGAGGATTTTATCCATGAAGGCATTTGGTATATTCAGTATTTTTTTTTAAATCTACAGTCTTGAGAGATACATTACTATCTCATTGTTCTTATACAGCTCAATTCAGTAATATTTCCATTAAACAAGAAACTTCATGTAAAAATAAAATTTAACATGAATGTGTTAAATTAAGAAACATCAAATAAAAAATGCACTACAATAATAGATTTTCACCCTGAGCGAACACGGACGGGAATCTGGGACGGCCGTTTCTGCCTTATTAGACGTCCTCAGCCAGATTTACCCTCGCTATCGAAAGTGGTTCCCCAACCACAAAAAGGGATTTAATGTGGGAAAGAAATAACCCAAAAAACAGAAATTCAATAAAAATAAAATTTAACATACAACGTTTGGGAACAAATTTTGGTAGCGATGGTGGAATCCTTAACCATTGCACGCACTCTGAACTGATCACCCAGGGTAAATCTGACTGAGGACGCCTAATAAGGCAGAAACGGCCGTCCCAGATTCCCGTCGGTGATAGCTCAGGGTGAAAATATTTCATTGTTGTGCAGTTTGATTTGCTGTTTCTTAAGAAATTTGATGTCTTTAAAAAATTGCTTTTTATTAATAAAAATCAATAACATTTAATATTAAAGCCAATTATTTTTATATTATAACTAGCGTAATATGCTCCCATCAACAATGGCGGGATAAGAACGCGACCTGCACTGTAGTACATGTGACACATGCAGGGAAGCTCTCTTGCGTCACACACACAGAATTGGAAAATATATTGATAATTTACTTGTCATATAATACGACCGATAGAAAATTAAAATGAGTGCATTGCTAGGAACAATAAACAATGAATTTGTTTATTGCAAGGCTTGATTATAAGTCACATTGCGAGTGAAAATTCGAGCATCATTTAGCAAATAACCTTGACAGTGGTTTTTTTGATGAGTACTGTGATGTTGTCTCTGTTTCGTGAACGCGACAATGCAACATAAACTGGCCATGTGATATGTAATGATATTTATTACATTTAACAGTATTTAATAGTTAGTTTACGAAACGAAGTATTTAAAAATCTAAAATGGGAAGAAAGGGGACTAAACATAAATGGCAGTTTTTTTTTAAAACATTTAAGATTTGCAGATGATATTGTCCTTATTGCAAAATCGAACCAAGAAATGCAAACCATGATAAATGAACTATGGTGGGAAAGTTCTAAGGTTAGACTTAAAATAAACTTTGATAAAACAAAATATATGGAAAAGAATAATAAAGGAGAAAAAATATATTTAGGAAGCAAAGAAATTGAAAATGTAGATGAATACATCTACCTTGGACAGATTCTAAGCTTCAAAGATAGACAAGATCGAGAAATCAATAGAAGAATTGTTCAAGGTAACAGAGCTTTTTGGACACTTAAGGAATACCTTACAGGTGATCTCCCAATATGTCTGAAAAGAAAAATATTTGACATATGTATTACCCCTGTATTCACATATGGCAGTGAAACTTGGAACATCACAGAAAGACAATGCGAGAAATTAAGAGTGTCACAAAGGAAACTTGAAAGGAGAATGCTAAATACAACTATAAAGGACAAAATAAGAAATGAAACTATAAGGAAACAAACAGGAATCAAAGACTTTATAGAAGTAATAAAAAATTCTAAATGGAGATGGGCAGGGCATTTGGGAAGAATGAATGATGAAAGATGGACTCGATTACTAACGGAATGGCAGCCAAGAAATGGAAAGAGAAAAAGAGGACGCCCAAAAAAGAGATGGAGAGATGACCTACAGAAATTCAGGGGTGCAAGATGGTGGACAGAGACCAAAGATAGAAGAAGGTGGCGGAAATTGGGGGAGGCCTATGTCCTGCAGTGGACTGAACCAGGCTAAGAAGAAGAAGAAAGAAGAAAATAGTTAGTTAGTTAGCAGCGGCTTTTCAACTTGTGTGATTAAATTTATGGTGGGTATAAAATAGAAACTTTGTTCAAACAGTTCATACAAAATTTACTATCCATTAAACACATCATATTCATATACACATTTCTTATTCGTAAAAATGCTTAAAACTAAAATCAACGATACATTATCATAAACAAGTAACAATTTCAACTCTAATCTAGTTGATCTCAGAGTAAATCATTTATAATACAGTTTCTAAAGCATATCAGAAATTGAATCAGTCCGTTCCTATATAAACTTCTGCTGATACAACAATGTTCTTTTATCTTAAAACTTGTAATCTGATTTCTAGATTTATTTATATTTTATATATTAACTCATCAAAATTGTAGCTGCAAATCTCGATGAACATACACACAGCTAAAAATAGAAGAATCTTTCCTCTCTGGTTAAAATATCACGATCTTCACTTTAAAAGTTCATCCTGGACAATATATGGTCCAATAAAGAAAGTCACTTACGTTACAACTTGATAGAAGAATTCGCTAATAAATTACTGATCCACCAAATTACGTCTCACTAGTCGATCAGGTTTCCAACAGGTTTATCTGCCGCATTCGACATTTTCTCCATAACAAAGGTTCCGGTAGTAACCCTTTCCAAAGGTTAGCATCTCGAAAGAATAAAATGACTTAATAGAAGTTTGCATTTAAAATATATCTACTTAAAACAACTTCTCATTTTCATTAAATATTAATGTTAAATTAACTAACTGAACAACATTTTATATATTGAAATACTCTTTACAGATTTTCTCGTTAGTTTTCCTATCGTTATTGTCCTAACATGGCAACCAAATTTGCTCTCAACGTCGTAAAAAAAAAAATCAAATCATTCTATATTCTTTTCATTACACAACAATCATGCGTGCACAACAAAACATTTTCAACAGAGCCGTCCCGTGGGCGGAGCGATCGGGGCGATCGCCCTGGGCGCAGCGGCCAGAGGGGCGCTGCAACAACGGCAAAAATAAAAAAATTTCGAAATTCCGTTTTTTTTTTGGTTGGAGAATTGGAAATTCTGTTTTTTTTTTGGTTGTTGAATTGAAAATTCCTGGGTGCCGGGGGCGGGGGAGGGGGGGGGGGGGGGAAGCGCCGCGGCAACGGCAAAAATAAAAAAAAAAATTGGAAAATTCCGTTTTTTTCTTTTTTGGTTGTTGAATCGGAGATTCCGTTTTTTTTTTTTTGGTTGTAGATTTTTGGGATGGGGAGGACGCAAATATCAAGTGTAGGGCACCTGACGAAATCTTGCCCCGGGCGCCAACAAACCACGCGACGGCCCTGATTTTCAATAGCACGCTAAGCTAACACAATGTTTGTTGCTATCACCTTTTCTTTGTTACTAAATCAACAAAACTAAACCAATGAAAATATTCCATGAAATACACATTGCACAAATAAAATAATATCTTCTTAAAACAAACATGATAATACCGGCTCGCTCCAAAAAAAGCTCCAACGTGTTTGAAGGTTTGTCCTTGCGACTAATTAATAGTCATTGCGAATGCGGTCATTACTGGCAGTGGCGGATTTAGCACTTGAGAAGCCCTAGGCGCAATTCAATTTTAAGGCTCCCTCTAAATATTTTCACTACCTCCATACCTACACGCGTGTTTTTTACTCTGCATTCTATGTAAATGTTTTTTACTCTGGTATGCACTATACCCACAGCCTTCTGAATACAGGCCTCACAACTACGTCATCGTCTTTTCTCTGACATCATGAAAGCAAGGTAGCGATGACCCTGGGCTTTTGCGTGACCCCGTAATACTTCAGTGTGTGTGTAAGCGCTTGGAAATCTATTTCAGTGAACGTTTGGATATTTTGTTGCTAGTTTGATCAACTTTCTTTGGATTAGTGAGTGTCTAAAATTAATTTCAGTTTTCCAATATCTAAACAGTTATTTCAAAGTATTTCATATGATTACACTGTGTTTTTATTCTGAACGCGCAACTGAGGGGGCGTTAGGCCTAACTTTCACCGTGCCGAAGACATGTGCTGTACCTGGCTGCAAGAAGGTCTACAAAAATATATGAAAGTTATATTCCTGTTTTTTTTTTCTTTTCCAAAAGATGAAGATCTTTTCCAACATTGAATTGTAGAAATACACAGAGAAAAATTCGTTTCCCCCAAAATTCTTAAATGTGCATCAAACAACGAAGATTTCATCGAAAGAGTGGACGATGTCATTTCTGTTAAACGTGATCATAAAAAAATTAAAGAAAGATGCCTATCAAACAGTTGTTAGTATAGGGCCGGCGCTAGCAGGGTGCGGGGCCTCAGGCGAGAAGAATTTTGAGGGGCCCTTGCCAATCCTATTTTAACAACCAAAAAAAAGAAAAAAAACGAAAATCTTATTTTAACAACCAAAAAAAAGAAAAAAAACAAAAAACTTTCTTCTAACCAGGCGCGGGGGCCCCCCAAGCGCGGGGCCCGGAGCAGTCGCCACATTCGCCATCCCCTTACACCGGCTCTGGTTAGTATTATTGCTCCATATCTAAGAGAAACCACAAACTTGGGACGAAAGGGAGAAGGACTAACTTTCATCGGCATTGGAAGCAAGTTTGGCAACATTTTATGAAGAAAAAAATTCGAAATTCAATTAGCTGTTTGAATGACATTAATCAATGTATTTTACAGAATCGTTTGCTAAGCAATATTTTGAAGAATATAATTCCTGATAAAGTCATTTTCTGTAAAATATCATTAGATGGATGCCCAAAATTTATTAATTCGATTGTTATTAATTTTGATTTAATTTTTAAAAATTATATTGATAGTAAAAAAAATACATATCTAATAACATATTTGTTTATATTTAATACTATAAGTGAAACATACAATATTGACAAATTAATTAGTATTAGAAATTTGCTTCAAATTCTGAAATTAATAAAAGTAGGATGATTGTGTTTTTTACTGAACAATTGGATTTAATTGAAATATCGATGCATAGAGTACAGTTTTCTGTTGAAGTTTTTACTTTATCTTTTAAATTTCTCTTAATACCCTGCATGCTACAGAGCTTTGAGACAAACAAAATTGTTAATACAACCTAATCCAAATATTCTATTTAACATTGCTAAGAAATTAAATGTTGATTCTGATTCTTTTAATGCCATCAATAAATATCTAAATAAAAGATGTGGATGTTTAGAAGAAAGAGAAAATCATAGCCTCACAGATGAGAACTAACAAACATATTTTAAAATCACTGATATCGGGACGTCAAAATATCGCGAATTACTGTGACTGAAATCACTGTATCGCTTGTGGCTATCTGGTACCAGTTTTTCACAAGGTTCTCAACAAAATTATATGTACATGTTGTGAGTTGTGTATCGCTACCGCTACAACTATAGGGAGAAGCATTGATGGTGATACATCATCGTAGATGTGACATTTCTTGTTTTGTTTTACATTTTATAAATTATGTTTGAAATATTTTTTATGTAAACTTTCTCTGGGATATGAGCCGGAATTTGTGCAATTTTCGCTTTTAAAATAAACAGATATTGGGATTCCATTAATTAAATGTGATCGAATCAATATAATTTTTAAAACTAGAGTAAAAGGACGATAACAGACAATATTGAAAGAGATTTCATGAAACCACCATATTGAATCTATCCTCAGATGTTGTATCTATTCTTACCACTGAATGTCTGCGAAACATGGTCACGTAGTTCACAACGGAATGAAACTATCATGACACTGTCTTTGCTTTCATAATGTTTTCATATAAAAAACCCAAAATAAAACACATTTTTAAACATACCGTAAACCGGGGTGACTTTGTGACTAGTGGGGTGACTTTGTGACGCGTGGTCAATTTTTCTTATTTGTAATCTCGCGCCCGGAACCTAGGGAGAAGCAGGCAATGGGCACCGCCATGAGTTGGTGTCATGTGTGCTGGCGCCTAACAGTCGACTGTCAAACTCTTTGCGCCTCGATCCGGCGAGCCAGAAGCATTGTTGCCAAGGACCACTTCTGAAGCATTGTTGTGTTTACCGCCAACTTTGATTTGCACAGCGAAATACAGATGAGGATATCGTTTAATAGGTAATTATTATTGAACATTAATATATTATGTATAATATATTGTAAAATTATATTAATTGGACGAGTTTTGTATGAGTTATTAACAATTATGTAAAAAATCAAAGATTGACATGGTGACTTTGTGACAGCGTCAAATTCCGCGATTGTTTTACTGTGTTTTAATGTATATATTTTGTCTTGCAGTGTACATAACGGTATTTTAAAATGCCGAGGACTCAAGTTTAGACTTGTACGAAGAGTTTCCAGATGATGAGATTCCTATCCGAGCTTCACCCACTCCGCCCACGGAAACAGAATACGATCAAGGAGATCACATAGTTGCCAACTTTGAAGGAGAGCTTTTCTGAGGAAAGGTGATACAGAAGAGACTGACTGGACGGTGTAATTGTCAGCGCAATGGAAAAGAGTGGAAACAATTGGAAGGAATCTACAGAATAGCTACATAAGTTAGTTCTTCTCAATAAAGAAGTTCGGTGTGAAAATACAAAGAACTGAAACCCAGCTCAATTTTGTATCAAAAAGAAGTTTTGTTTCGTATTGATCCTCCCAAAATAATTAATAATAGAGAACCTTTTAAAGTTGTTCTATTAGACTAATTTAAGATATAAAAATTCAGACTGATTTGCTTAAGAAGTAGAAAAAAGTATTCATATTTCACGCTACATCCAGTTTGCTTTTCCCAACCTAAATGTATAATTTACTGTTTAAATCTTTTAACCCTTTCATTTAAAACAGTAAAAATGGTTTTAAATACACAGTATGTGGTTTGAGTTTGTGATATTTCTTTCTCCCATGCATTTCTAACTCAAAAAGAGCTTGTCACAAAGTCACCCCCAGCTGGGGGGTGAGTTTGTGACAACTTTTTACACTAATTATTAAAAAACGATTGAGGCAACGAAATTTATATATATACAGTTTTGTAGAGGAAGGATGGGGTAACCCAAATCACCGTCTATAAAGCTTGGAAACCTCAAATTCGGTCACAAAGTGACCCCGGTTTACGGTATATGTGTGTCCTGAACATTTTAACGATTACTTCTTTATCAAGTAAACAAATTAAAATGCATTATAACTTAATTATAGCATTACACTGTACAACAATAACTTATCAGTTCTTTTAGGATCAAAGGGTAAATAATTAAGTTGTAGTAATTTATTTATTCACTTCAATGGAATTCAATTTCAGATATTTTAAATGCAATAGCTTTTTAGTATCTTGTAAACTAATTACTTAGTTAAATAACTAATTGTTTTCTCGGAGTCTTCTCTTTCAGTGTTGTTTTCGAAAATCAGTGAATGACCAGTAAACAGACAAAAAATTCCGTTTTGTTTGCTTTTCTGTCTTTTTCTTTTAGTGAACACGAAAAATCTACATTGTATCTCAACGTTGTCGATTAGAAGAGGGATATTGTAGACTAGAGATATTTTAAAAATACAAGTCAGAAGAACCAGATGTTTTCAACGTCAAATAGTAATCCCTTTCTAAATCAATGATAAAAATGCTACCTATATTATGAGTTTATCTCAACTTTGCATAGTGGAAAATTATTACACTCTTTACGTAGTTTCTTTGATATACTTATGTAGTTCAATAACAATTTGGACATATTCAATTACGAATACTGCTACTAATTTCGTACTTTTTTTTATTTTGTTTCCCTTTCGAACAAAGAAAACGGGACAGTCATTGACAGCCATTCTGTTGTTTAATGATGAATATCGGTGAGAGAATACTTTGAATTCCAGTTGGATTGTAAAATTCAAAAAAATAATTCTATTCTGACAGAAAATAGAATAAAAATTTAGGAAGGGATTTTGTTATAAGTTTTCTTTTTTAAATAAAATCTGAATATTATTTTTGTTTTGATTTAAAAAAAAAATGTATGATCGCTATATTTCCAAGGAAACAATTCGAATGATTTTCAGAAAATATAATAGATTTCGACTATGGAACATAGAAATGATGTCTCGAAGTGTGGTTTCCTTCTAAAAAAATAATTAGAACATATTATTAAATAATAAGAGTCTTTTAGAATTATCACATTGGCTGTATTTACAAACTTTACTAAGTATGGTTCTGGTATCTATTTTTTTCTTGTATGAATGTTAAATACTTACTAATGTCAAAACAAAAAACAAAAAAAAATCCCCAAAATATTGAGGGAATTAAGTCTTTATTTTCTTAAATATTATTTCTTAAGTTCCTTTTGTCTTTTGTAAAAACGAAAAAGAAACAGTTTTAAAAACACATACATATATTCTCAAATTTTCATATCAAGGCCTACAAATGACATATAATACAGATTTTTTTAATCTTTTAAAAATAAAAAGGGTGGAAACTAAATCCGAATTATTTAATTAAATCTTCTAAGCCTCTTTAAGAGTAAGATACCCTGCCCAAATAACGCCGCCTTAACATTTAAATTACTGTAAGTCTGGAAATAAGGTGTATCGAAAAACGAAAATTATGACCAAGAAAATTTAATTTTCTGTTTGAAGCATACCGTAATGAAACATATGATAACTTTTACTGGAGAAGTATGAGAACTCAAATAAGAAAACTTTGCAAACTGGTGTTATTAGGAATACCTGGTCCAATTAACGCCACCTACTTTCTAGTAACCTAACTTATTTAAAATTAAGAATTATTCCATCATTGTAAACATTATTTGTACAAAATTACAGTAAAAAGCAACTAAATTTGACTTTCTGTAAAAAATAATAAAACAATCACTTGAAATTAACGCAATCTTTCCAATCTGTAGCTAAAACAAAACAGGAAATGAAAAAATTAATTAATTTCGGCATTTTCCGATTGTAAAAGCAAAATAATAAATAAGATAAAAATCTATATTTTCATGAAACATATTAGTAACTTAAAAATGGACACAATAAAACTTACAACTTCTTTACTTCCCATTCT
>JAFIDM010021680.1:195-14399 GCA_023159025.1 Thereuonema tuberculata
GTTTCTGTGTAGAGACGTCCAGTGGTGAAGCGTGCTGTTCTTACGATAGAATAAAAGTTCAAATAATAATTATAATATTTTTATCTCACATTTTCTCTTAGTGCTTTGACAGAATCGTGATAATCAGTAGCGAGTATCAGACAATCTTTTTAAACTCTTCCCAACCTTTTGTTAAATACCTCCCATGTATAGATGGAGACAGAAAAAAAAGAATATAATCTCTCTAAAGTACCAAAACAGGTTACACTTGAAGGAACGTACGCAAATGAATGTACTCCACAAAGATTTAAAGAGTAATTCTCACACGGAGTAAACAAGGCTTTAGAGTTGATCTCTTTGATTTTCTGGGATCTGGGATAAAATGGGATCCCGGGGCTAACCATAATCATCTCCCGTAATGATCTTCTGGGGTTCGCCACAAAAATAAATCTCCCCCACATCATAAGCCAAACACAACAACACTCGATACACTTAACGATACATCTCTAAATGAATACACACAGCGGAAGGCACGAATGAGACCAAGAACACGCCTTACCTCCACATGCACCAAGATATAGATACTTATGTAATATCCTTACATCAATTATAACTATTTATAATGTTACAAACCATCACAACGCACATCAATAAATGTATAAACATAAAATATATTTAGTAAAATAGCAAATTTTTGGAGAAGATAATAACTTATTCGTTTTATCAATCCTACAAAAATATTACGTAAGTTTCGATGAAATAACAATTTGTAGATATGAGCATGAGAACAACATTAAGGAATTGGTAAAGTTTAAACAAACCTTAGAATTAAAAATTTATTAAACAATCCAACATAAATGTAATTAAAAATTTATTACTTCAAATTTTACATTGTTACGGCAAAGTAACACAGACCATTTATTAAAACATTAGCGATTGTTACTGAGTTACGATTGACCACAAGTCCATCGTTCCTATTTAAATTCTTATCTTTACTATTTCTAATAAATATACTTTCAACTATTTTGATAAAACGAAGAAGTTATTATCTTCTGGAAAATTTGCTATTTTATTAAATGTATTTTATGTTTATACTTTTCTTGGTGTGCGTTGTGATTATTTATAACATTATGAATACTACAAGAGAAGGAATCAAGAAGAAAAATGATAATTATAACTATTATTAGGATAAAACAGCTGATAGCAAACGAAGTTATGCATCAAAGTATTCAAAATAGAATTGAGGAGCAGTCTAGCCTGTAGATAAAAATAAATTAATAAACAAACTCATCAACGATGGAGATAAATCTAAGTTAATCCAATCTAATCCAAGTTAATGTAAGCTACACTAAACTTCTAAACCACGATCTTTCGTTTCCCCCATATACCTATCCATAACACTTAAGCAATTAATATGCATCACTGGATAATTGCCATTCGAATGGACACTCAGCTAGAGACCGGACTTCTGAGGGACAAACAAACTAAATGCTTTTGGCTTGATGAACAAAGGTTACCTTCCTCGTCAGCCTGAGAAACCACGCTGTGCTATCAATGTTCTTGTCACAGCTGAAGTGAAAAAGATAAAATCTACATCCTTCTGAAACATGCAGTGGAATCCAATCGACTACATGGGATTAAAGGGAAACATGTTGGGCCCAAGAAATGCTAATCCCCATCCATAAATAAAACGGACACAAAATTAGGCTTAAAAGAAAGAAGTAATATATTCTATCTGTAAGATAAGCAATTAAAAAAGATATTATTAATTTTATCATCATACATCATCAATAATATATATATTATTACTCGCAAACGGGCCCCAACGGACAACGTCAGGACAAGGCTAGGAAATCAAAGACGAGAATTCACTTTCCGTCTAGAATACACCTGAGAGAGTAAGTCCCAGGGGGAAACGAACGAAACACAGAAGAAGAAAGAAACAGCCATGCCAGGACCGGGAATCGAACCCAGGTTCCGGCACACAGGCCACAAACGGAAGACCGCCGTCTAGACTCCTCGGCCAAGCCGGTACGGTTTTAATTCATATTTACATACAGCGTGATTCACGAAGATATGGAGAAACTTCGGGACCTCATTCTACACATAAAAGTAAAGAAAAAAAGCCATATAAACATAGGTCCGGAAATGCTTCGGTAGCGAGTTACGGCCAGCGAAAGATTTCGCCCATACTTTAGTATCATGGGTGAAATGAAGACTTGCTGGAAGTCTGGGAAGGTAAGTTAAGGGGCAAAATCAGCGGTTTCATATGGTTGTTGACTTGAATAATCGAATGAAACATGTCACAGAACTGTATCTCCCTGTGTTTGTAAGCGTATCCCATGTGGAACCTACAAAAGAGGGATCGGGAAACAACCGTTTTTCCGTTCGACGTACAATAACGTAGATATAGTAGGTTAGACACATGAAAATGTACAAGAAAATTTGTAGAACATTTATTTCTGAACAAAACGGTGCAAATACAGTATACAGAAAGTTAATGGATGTTCGATTAAATGAACTGTTATGGAGAATAGTGCAAAGTAAATTGAACTGAAAACCATTACCCTACACCTAATCAATAAAATTATATAAATTCTCAAAAATGTTTCCATGAACCTCAATGCATTTTTCTGCACATTTAACGATTGATCTTGTTGCTATTCGTAGTTCAGCAGGGTTGTCCTTTAACTGCGTAAATGCTTCGTTAATACGGGCAAGTAGCGCCTCACGGGAGTTTACTTTGACCGCGTAAACCTTTTCCTTCATCCATCCCCATGTGCAAAAACCCATCAGCGTTTGGTCTGGTGACCTGTGTGGCCAGTGTATAGGACCTCTACGACCGATCCATTTATTTGGGAAGTGGTGATTTAAAAAGGTGGAAACATTATTTGAAAAATGTGGCGTTGCGCCATCTTGTTGGAAGTACATCCGGCGTCGCGTCGCAAGAGAAACATCTTCAAGCAATGTCGCTAATTCTTCTTGCAGAAACTGTAGTACACCAGACCTGTTAAGCGCTTTTGGAAATTAAACGGTCCAATCAGCTGATCATGAATAATACCACACCATACATTAATGCTAAAGCGCTGTTGAAAGTTGCGTTCCACTGTTGCATGAGGGTTCACTTCTGCCCTTGTATGCTGATTTCGTAAATTGTTAATATCATCACGAGTGAACTGTGACTCATCGGTAAATAAAATGTACTTGTAGAGTTCACGATGAGTGTTTAACCAATTGCAGTACTCCAAGCGAAGAGCATTGTCTCCTGGATGTAAATGCTAATAATCGAACATCTATTAACTTTCTGTATACTGTATTTGCACCATTTTGTTCAGAAATAAATTTTCTACAAACTTTGTTGTAAACTTTTGTGTGTCTAACCTACTTTACCAACGTTATTGTACGTCAAACGGAAAAAGGATTGTTTCGCGATCCCTCTTTTGTAGGTTCCACATGGGATACGCTTACAAACACAGGGAGATACAGTTCTGCAACATGTTTCATTCGATTATTCAGGTCAACAACCATACGAAACTACTGATTTCACCCCTTAACTTACCTTCCCAGACTACCAGCAAGTCTTCATTTGACCCAGGGTACTAGATAATGGACGAAATCTTTCGTAACTCGCTACCGAAGCATTTTCGGACCTATGTTTTTATAAGTTTTTTCTTTACTTCTACATGTAGAATGAGCTCCCGAAGTTTCTGCATATCTTCGTGAATCACCCTGTATATATACAGGGTGTTTCAAAAATACACGGCATAATTTCAGGTATGTATTTCCCACATGTAGACAATCAAAATAGTTCATTACAACATATGTCCGGAAATGCTTCATTTCCGAGTTATGGCCTTCACAACATTGAAAATCACCGGAACGTTTTTCGTATTTACAGATGAAGCACAGTTCACACGAGATGGCATAACAAATTTCCACAATCAGCATGTATGGGCGTATGAAAACCCAAATGCAACTGTTGTATCTCATCACCAGGTGCGGTTCTCCCTCAACATGTGGGCCGGTATCATTGGTGATCGATTAGTTGGACCCCATGTACTTGTAAACAGACTTACGGGGCAGGCGTACACAAACTTCCTGGAAAACACCATACCTCATGTTTATGACGACACTCCACTGATCGATCGTCAGCACGCTCACTTCTTGCATGACGGCGCTCCTGCACACTTCAGTCGTACGGCTCGCCGGTACTTGGATCGAACGTTTCCTGATCGATGGATAGGTAGAGGTGGCCCAATTGCTTGGCCTCCACGCTCACCTGATCTGAACCCTCTCGATTTCTACTTGTGGGGCCATTTAAAATCATTGGTTTATTCGTCTCCGGTGCCTGATTTGGAATCCCTTCGGAATCGAATTGTGGCACGTTCTGAGGACATACGCAACATTCCTGGAGTGTGGGATCGTGTTCGCAGGTCATTGAGACATCGATGTGAGGTCTGTATTCAAGCAGGAGGTGGTCATTTTGAACATCTTCTGTAATGGCAACGACCGGCGGAACGAAAAACGTTCCGGTGATTTTCAATGTTGTGAAGGCCATAACTCGGAAATGAAGCATTTCCGGACATATGTTGTAATGAACTATTTTGATTGTCTACATGTGGGAAATACATACCTGAAATTATGCCGTGTATTTTTGAAACACCCTGATTATATATATTTAGCCCGAATACAAGGAATAACTGATAATGGCCTCTGACGTCTTTGTAATAATCGCGAAGACACCTAATTTGTGAACAGTTATTGCACACACTGAATACAAAAAGAGGCATGATGACGTCGCCAGCAAGGTTCACTGGGCACTTTGCAAAAAACATGGCTTCCCGACCTCAGATAAACCATGGCACTATACAGTTGAAAAAGTCGTAAACAATGGCCAGGTCAAGATCTTGTGGGACTTTCGAATACAGACAGATCACCACATTACAGCTAATTACCCTGATATCACTGTGGTTGAACAAGAACACGCCACCTTGATCGACATCGCCATCCCTGGAGACTGCCGAGTACAGGAGAAAGAGCAAGAGATAGAGAAATACAGGGCTCTGGCGCTAGAAACTTCCCGACTTTGGCACCAAAGCACAACAGTGCTGCCCATAGTCATCGGCGGATGACAAAATCTCTCCCAAATTTACGGACTATAATAACAGACTTGGAACAACAGCAATAACATCAGCTGAGCTACAAAAAACCGCCATCATTGGCATAGCAAGTATTTTACGTCGATACCTAAGCAACACTTAGGCCCCTGGTTGAGGCCCGTCTTGCCTAGGGAAATGCCAGTAATAAACGTGTTCTTTTTGTATTGTCCTCGGCCTACCTCCTTGCGGGGGAGAGTCATCCTTTCCGTAGCGGACTTGGGGTGGTGCATGTTGTTTTCATTTCTTTCATTTCTTATTCTTTCTATTCTTGATACCTTGCATGATCTTCTTAGGGCATCCATTTCCACTGCCGCTAATTTCTTTTTTTCTGTCTCCGTAATTCTCCATCCCTCTGCCCCATATAACCAAGATGCTCTTTACAATAGAATTGTATATATTATACTTTCTTTTGCTAGAGACTTCTTCACTCCACCAAATAGAATTTAATAGTTTTATAGCCTTCCTTCCTTGACAAATTCTGTTTTTAATTTCTTGTGAGTCTCTGCCTTCTCTATTAATGTCTACTCCGAGATACCTACAATGCTCACAGCTTTCTATTTTCATGTTATTATTTAGATTTAGGTCCGTCTCATTTCCTCCTATACATAGATATTTGGTCTTGCTAACGTTCATGTATAGTCCCCATTTCTCATATTCTTCCTTAATTGTTATCGTCATTCTCTCTAAATCATTTTTACTCTTTGTAATTGTGACTTGGTCATCTGCGAACTGCAGAGTAAACATTGACGTTCCTTTCACATTAAGTCCCAATCCTCTGCAATTTTCTTTCCAAACTTTTAATGCTGCTTCAACATAAATTTTAAAAAGTGTTGGGGAGATACAACATCCCTGTCTGAGTCCTTTATCTGTTATAAAGCCTTTTGATAATCTTTGACCTACTTTAATCTTTGTTTTTGATTGTCTGTAAAGTTCTTGAATTGCTCTAATAATATTTAAAATTATGTTTATTTCCTTTAACACATTCCATAATTTTGCAATTGGAACTTTATCATATGCCTTCGTTAGATCAATAAACAGAAGATGAATTTGATTTCCCACCGTCATTTCCTTTTCAATAATTTGTTTAAGACAAAATATATTATCCATATATCATCTTCCTGCTCTAAATCCACTTTGTTCTTCACTTTCTTTCATTCTTATTTCTTCTTCAATAAAATCTTTTAAAATTCGTCCATACAGTCTACTAAACGTTGCTGTTACAGTAATGCCACGGTAATTTTCACATTTTTGTCTGTCTCCTTTCTTATAAATTGATGTTAAATATCCAATTCTCCACTCTGCTGGTGTTTCTTCTCCGTTTAAGCATCTTTCGAATAATTGTGTAATTAATCTTAGCAATTTATCTGTTCCATTTTTGATCAGTTCTGCTGATATTCCACCGGGACCACTTGCTCTTTGATTCTTTAATTTTTTAATTGCTGTTTTAACTCTCTCAAGTTCCAATAGTCTAGGTTGTTGTATGGTATCAATATGTGTATTTTTTACTTGAAATTCATTTCTAGTTTCTGTAAACAAAGTCTTATAATATTCTTCCCATTTCCCAACCGATATTTCTTGCCATGAATTATTACCTTCTTTTCTAATATTCCTTAAAAATTTCCATGCCTCTGTACATCGTCTTCATCCTATACATGTCTCAATTTCTCTGCATTTTTTATCCCAGGATATTATTTTTTTCTCTATTACTAATTTCTTAGTGTCATTTCTAAAAGTTCTATAAATCTGTCTATCCTCTTCCTTTCTTGAACTCATCCACCTCAAATAGGCTTCTTTTCAATGTCCTTATCCCATCAAAAGTTTTTTTGGGAATTTTTGTCTATTCTTTTTTGTCCTAGTTGACACCTGACGCCATGAACCGAGTTTATATATAAATATAGTAAATAGATTAAAAAAATTTAATAACTTTCTTTTTAAATTTCATGAAATGAAGAATACAAAAAAACAAAAAACAAAAAATCTACATTTTTTTATTGACCCAATATCAATAATTGAAATATGCTGGAAATTGTCATTAGAGATCTTATGAGTACAATTCTCTCTGATTACAGACAGCAAACCGAACTATCTGCCGTTGCTCTAATGAAAATATTATAATGTTGTTTGTTGGAGAGTATTTTAGGAGTCAAGTTTTGGAACTGAACTGAATTGATATATTAAACATAAAATATGAGTTTTTATAGATTTTATAAAATTGGATTTCATTGGAAGATTAATTAAAAAAAATATACATCATTATTGCCTCAAAACATACCAAACTTACATTAATTAAATAATTAATTAATTAAACGGCTGTAACGGAAAATATTTTAAAAATAAACCGAACATTAATAATTAGGAAATACAAAACGAATGATTTAAAATAAATAACGGTAAAGATTAAAATGAATAAAATAAAGATATTTACAGATAAATACAAATAAATGATATCTAAAAATATTTACATAAAAATTGTTAAAATATCTCACGGCGCTCGACCGTTGTCTGATTCGCAATTTCGATTTCACTTCATATAAATAACGCTTCTATGAGTTCCTTATAATATTTCGTATTCATTTTTTTATAATAATAAAAATTATTTTTTTATAATAGCAGTGATATTCAACTCAATTCACTGCGGATGGCACAATGAACTGCTTCAATCTTACAGCGGATCGAAAAGAATTTGGAAGATTTACATGGTTTAGCGAACCACTGAATAGCTGAAATAATAGAGTACTGATAACATTATTCGTTATTATTAGAATAAATTACATAAAATATATTATTCATCAAAAATTTTATTCATGAACTTATATACTGAAATTACTATCCATTAGTGTACAGTCATAAAATATTGAATTCAGTATAGAACTTTGATCTACATTCTTTATTTCTACAAAAATGGCAATTTGGGTTGAATTAAATAATTAACCTTAAAACATATTAACAATAGATAATTTGTGGCCAATTTAACATAATTCATATATCGAAAATGAACTTCTTAATGTAAGTCTTAATGACACGAGCTCCAGAAGCAGTGGAGGCAGGACCGAGTACGTGTTGTACCCATCGTCCTGTCCGCCACTGGTCAGGTGCCTCACACATTGCACCATTGCCTCACCACACTAGGACTTCATAAAAACACTTATGCACAACTCCAGAAAGCTGTGGTACTCAACACAAAACGCATAGTTAGGAAATTGATGGACACAACCAAACATCCTTAATCATTCTTGCACATTTTTTTTTGTTTTTTTTGTTTTGTTTTTTTTGTTTTTACATCTGGCAATATGTGCTTTGGTCCTTGACCCGCCATATTGTCTTAGCTGGGGAAACCCATGGTTTAAAACTTTTTCCTTGTAATAATAATAATAATAATAATAATTCCATGGTTTCATACCGAACTCGAAGCACTACAACGTACAACACGCACTACATTCACGAAACACAACATGCACCACCCCAAGTCCGCTACGGAAAGGATCACTCTTCCCCACAAGGAGGGAGGCCGAGGACTCGTCAACCTCATAACCCTACATGCAAAACAAGTACACATACTTAGGGAACACTTCCACCAAAGAGCACAACACTTCTCACTCCACTCAGCCATTGTCAAGGCTAACACACCCCTCACACTCCTGCATCTCGAAAACCCTTCTCCAACACTCACCATCCCTAACATCCACACTCAGCAGCTGCGTGAATCAAGGGCTCGTAAGGAACTCCATGACAGACATCACCACGAACTCAGCCAGCCTCATGTCGACATGGAAGCGCCGAACAGATGGCTGACAAGTGGCGAGCTGTTTGGGGAGACCGAAGGGTTCACGATCGCGATACAGGACCAAGTCATCATCCCCACACGCAACTACAAGAAACACATCCTACACGACGCAAACACACATGACGACAGATGCAGGAAATGCAACACTATGCATGAGACGATCGACCACATAATATGAGGCTGTCCCCTTCTCTCCCACGCAGATTACCTCCACCTACACAATCACGTAGCGTCGATTGCTCATCAACAGCTAGCACACAAACACTTACTTATTAAGAACACGGTCCCGTACTACAAATACATACCACAAAGCGTATTAGTGTCATCCTCACATAAGCTGTACTGGGATCGCCCCATTCCCACAGACAAAACCATACATCACAACAGACCTGACATCACACTTGCTGATAAGATAAACAAACAGACCTACCTCATTGACATTGCTCTGCCTATCAGCAAGAACATGCAGAAAACTCACGCAGACAAGATCAGTAAATACACCGATCTAGCACACGAGCTCCAAAAGTAGTGTAAGCAGGACCGAGTACGTGTTGTACCCATCGTCTTGTCCGCCACTGGTCTGGTGCCTCACACATTGCACCACAGCCTCAGCACACTAGGACTTCACAAAAACACTTATGCGCAACTGCAGAAGGCTGTGCTGCTCAACACAACACGCATAGTTAGGAAATTTATGGACAACCACATATCTCGAATCATTCTTGCACACGTCTTTACACTGTGCTTGGTCCTTGACCAGCCATATTTTATTTGCTGGGGAAACCCAAGGTTTGAATAATAATAATAATAATAATAATAATAATAATAATAATAATAATAATAATAATAATAATAATTAATTATTACTAATTGTAATAATGACAATGATTATTAATTGTTACTAATTTACTACAAGTCACAACACAGTTCACCAAAGACATTGGGATGGAATTTGGAAACGACAAATGCCGGAAGTTACATATAACACGCGGGAAGACTACGAATTTGGAGGGCTTTGAACTGAACCAGGGGTTGACCATCCAATCCATGGAAGAGGGAGAGACCTACAAGTACCTGGGCTTCCAGCAAGCGCGCGTCATTGACAACGCAAAGATCAAAAACGCACTCAAGAAAACATACTGTGCTCGCGTTCACAATATCCTCAAAACACAACTCAATGCCAGAAATAAAATTAAAGCCATTAACACTTTTGCCGTCCCCATACTAACATATTCGTTCGGCATAATTTCGTGGACAAACACTGAACTCGAAGCACTGCAACGTACAACACGCACTACATTCACGAAACATAACATGCACCACCCCAAGTCCGCTATGGAAAGGATGACTCTTCCCCGCAAGGAGGGAGGCCGAGGACTCATCAATCTCATCACTCTAAACGAAAGACAAGTACACACACTTATGGAACACTTCCACCAAAGAGCACAAAACTCCTCACTCCACTCAGCCATTGTCAAGGCTGACACACACCTCACACCCCTGGACCTCGCAAACCCTTCTCTAACACTCAGCCCTCCCGATACCCACACACAGCAGCTGCGTGAATCATGGGCTCGTAAGAAACTCCATGGCAGACATCATCACGAACTCAGCCAGCCTCATGTCGACATGGAAGCGTCGAACAGATGGCTGACGAGTGGTGAGCTGTTTGGGGAGACCGAAGGGTTCATGATCGCAATACAGGATCAAGTCATCTCCACACGCAACTACAAGAAACACATTCTACACGATGCAAACACACATGACGACAAATGCAGGAAATGCCACACTATTGAAAAGTCTTCAAATCTTCAAAATAAAACAAAAATAAATGTATAAAACCATACATTTATTGAAATAAATATCTCTTAATTTTCGAAAAGACATGACTTCTTTTCTTTTTCAAAGTCGAAAAACAACAACAATACGTTACAAACAAGTAGAGGAAAACGATACAGATATGAGACATCCATGAAATTGTATTGTTACAACAATACTTACAAATTCTATTCTACTAATTCTTTAATTTTCACCTTATTTTTACAATTTGAAATACATATATTGTTAAACTCTTTGGCCATTTCCACAATAAATTTGTTTACATTAACACCTTCATTTCTATTAATATTTATCTTTTTGGTATTTCTAATTAGTAGACTTTCCATGGTTTTTCTCGTTTTACAATCTTTTTCAATACATACAATTTTGATTTCATTTTTTACATAATGATTTTTATTCATACAGTGTTCAGCCAATTCCGATTTCTCCTCTAATGCCACACTACACATGAGACGATCGACCACATAATATCAGGCTGTCCACTTCTGTCCCAAACAGACTACCTCCACCGACACAATCAGGTAGCATCGATCGTTCATTAACAGCTAGCACACAAACACTCACTTATTAAGAACACGGTCCCGTACTATAAGTATACACCACAAAGCGAAGCCCTTGCCACCCACGGATAATCGGGGCTCTGCTGTATATATATATATATATATATATATAAAGTATAAATATACATATTCTAAACATTTTAGTATCAACACACACACATACGAAAATTCCTATGGGAGGCCAATCCTAATTCGTGGATTTTCACCTATCGTGGGGGGCTCTGGTCCCCATTAACCGCGATAAACGAGGGATTACTGATCTAGAACACGAGCTCCAAAAGCAGTGGAAGCAGGACCGAGTACATGTTGTACCCATCGTCTTGTCAGCCACTGGTCTGGTGCCTCACACATTCCACCACAACCTCTGCACACTACGACTTCATAAAAACACTTATGCCCAACTGCAGAAGGCTGTGGTACTCAACACAACACACATAGTTGTTTCTGTTCTGTTTTCCCACACCAACCTCTTATAAATAGTGAGAAAAAGGCAATCGGTTGATCTCACTATATTAAACAAAGTCTGCCAAAATTTTCAGTCAATAGATTTGTGAGCCAACATATTTTAAAAATTTGCTTTAATATAATAATTAATGACATATATTTAGAATTAATATGCAAAGTAAATAATTACTATAATAAGATTTGAACATGTATTGTTTTTTGATAACTTTTGTTCATTTTTTTCTTGACTTTACATTTCAGTCCTAAAATAAAAATATAAAATAGGTTGAATATACAATTTTGGTAGAAAATATAGGATGTCCTTTGTAATATCTGATGCCATTATAATTTTTCCTGCCCCACTATCTTTTTTTTTTTTTTTTTTTTTTTTTTATGTTTATCAGTCCCATTAGGTATACTTATAAACTGTATACCTGTGGTATAGGACTGAGAATTTTGATCTATTGATCTAAAAGTTAAATCACCAATTAAAGATAATAAATAAATTATTCACTTAAAATTAGTATTAATTTTATTCTTAATATTTAATTAACCCATCCACCACATCAGAGATCATTTTCTGCTTTATTTGTTTAAATGTTAGAGTTTCATTTTGATTAATATTTATTTGACTGAAAATTTTGTATTTAACGTAATTTGTTAACCTGTATCCAAAGTTGTTTTTAATTTTATCCAATTTAAAGATTTTATACCAGTTGTACCTAGTATTTATTTCTACTTCTTGAGAATTTTTTTCTCTTATTACTTCAAAATAATTCTTTATCAATATTTTGTATATAAATTTTTCGTTGATTTTTAATATACCATATTTTTTTCTTATTCTTATTCGTTCTTTTTTTGATTTATATTTAAAATTTATGTATATATTATTGAATATTTTCATTGTCAATTTATTTATATTTTCTACTTGTTGTTTATTAATATTGATCCAACATTCCAGACCGTAATTTAAGAGAGACTCCACAAGAGATTTGTAAATTATAAGTTTTTGTTTAAATGGAAAAACATTTTTGATATGATAGAAAAGAAAAGAATATGAGTTCAACTTCCCTATTACAAACTCATATTGTCTATTCCAATTATATTTATTATCAATATATATTCCAAGGTATTTATATGTTGAGATTATTTCCAGTTTTTTACAATTACATGTGTTCGTGACATCATTATTGCTTTGGTTAATATTTGAACATTCCATTTCATGTAAGTTTATTATTAGATTATTGTTTAAAATTTTGTTTTTATTTTTAATTACCATAATTTTCGTTTTATCTCCATTTATTTTCATTCTATTTAAAGATGACCATTTGCTTATATTATTTATGTCTATTTGCAAATTTTTGTGTGCTTGAATTTGGCTTGCATCTGTAGTAATCAGAATAACATCATCAGCGTAGAGAAAAATTCTAGAATTGTTAATGTTATTGCTAATTGAATTAATATAGATGTTAAATAAGAGAGGGCCTAAATTTGACCCTTGGGGGATTCCTCTTCTCGAGTTATAAATTCGACTGATGTTATTCTCAATTTTAATCTTAAACTTCCTCTTTTTCAAGTAGTTTTCTATAATTTTATACACATTTCCCCTTATTCCCATTTGATTAATTTTTTGAAGTAAAATCTTATGGTCAATAGAATCAAAAGCCTTCCTAAAGTCAATGAATGCAACATATATAATTTTTCCATTGTTTAAAGATTGATTTATATATTCATTAACAGTGTTCAATAAATGTAAAGTGCTTTTATTTTTTTGGTATGCATATTGATTGCTATTTAAGAGTTTCTTTTGGCTTATGTAGTTATATATGTTTTTAGTTAAATAGCTTTCAAGAATTTTTGATATATTAGAGATTAGTGAAATTGGCCTATAATTGTTTAAATCATTTTGATTTCCTCCCTTATAAATTGGAATTATATAAGAAATCTTCCATGAATTGGGATAAATACCTGAATAATAAATTTTTTGAAAAAGTTCAACCAACAAAATTGAAAGATTTTCCTTTATTTCTTTAATGTGTATTGTGTTTACTAAATCTGGTCCAAACGAATATTTTGTCTTTTGATTATTCATTATTTCTATTAAATCATTTTTATTTGGAAATGTTAATGCCATAGAATTCAATTCAGAGACCTGTTTTACTTCGTTCGTTATTCTACTGTTTTTGTTATTTGTAGCAGTTATATTCTGAGTAAAATTTTTACTTAGGTGATTAAATAATATTTTGATATTATAGTTTTCTAATAAGTTTGAATAATTTGAAGTTTTATTACTGTTATGCTTTCCAATTATATTATTATTTAGAATTTTCCAAACATTTGAATTAGCGTTTGGATCGTCTTTTATCATTTTCCTATAATATTTATTCTTTTGTTTATTTATTTGATTTTTCAACCAATTTCTTTTTTTTTTATATTCTC
>JAFIDM010021681.1:0-14398 GCA_023159025.1 Thereuonema tuberculata
CAACGGCATCGGAGTTATTTTCGTTTCTGAGCGTGTTCGTTGAGATACAACGCAACAATTCGGTCGCAATTTTCAATGTTAAGTGATTTATTTTTAAAAAAGATTGAGTGAGGGTGCAGTGAAAGTGGTCAAGGAAAAGGGAATAGAAACGTTACATGATGCTAGTAAAAACAGAAATGATAGGAAGAGAGCTTTTTTGGCTGGAAAAAACTTGTTTCATGTCGGAAAAGTTACGTAAATGAAAGAATGACAGCAGGTCACCTGAAGAAAGCTGCTGAACCAAGCACGTCTTCAGGAAAATTAAGATCATCCTCTGAGTACATTAATTTCAAAACACATTGTTTTGTATGTGAAACACGTATTCCTGAAGATTACGCAAGGTCACAACAACGACTGTCTCCTCATAAACGTAATTTGGTACATCAGGTGACGAATGACTTCCTTCCAAATTATTTGTGAGGAAATGGAGAAGATGTGTGGTGTAGCATTCACTAGTTCAATACAACACGTGGAGATGAGAGAATCAAGGATTAAAAAGGATACAAGTGATTCGAAAAAATTGATGGACAGATTTACGCAAAACTATTCTCTTACTGATCTCACAGATATCTTTTCTCTTACCACTGGTGTTGTAGGCACTGTAAAAAGTTGACCGTTGAAAAAACGGTAAATAACCGTCAATTATGGCTGCCGACTTATTACCGTTAAATTGACGGTGACCGTAATATTTGCAAGAAACGGTCACCGTTTTTTTAATGGTAAATTACCGTTAAAATGACTGTCACCGTCTTTTTAACGGTAAATTACCGTAATTTCTACAACACCGTTAAAAAAAAGGTCACCGTATTTGTAACAGGTGTTAGCCGTTTATTTTCCCCTCTTGTTGTTTAAATGGGAATCATGGCTGAAAACTGTTACAAATACGGTGCCCATTTTCTTTTCTGTATTTTAATAATGTATGCCAGATAGTAAGAAAAATGAATATGCAATTGGGACCAAAATAAATTTGCACTACCTGATGCCGGATCTACATCCGGATGCTTCGTCAAGTGACAATTGGAGTTCTTTTGTTCCAATTGTAAATATCATTGAAGTGCCACTCGAATATAATGGAAAAAGTAACAAATGTGTTCTGTAACCAAATTTGTGTATATTGTCGAAGAATTCTAATTAATAATGTGTAAGTAATGGCACTCTTTGTTTTCTAAACTTATAAAATTTACGTAGGTCAACATTATATAAAATATATAAAAAAAAGATGCACTTCGAATAAAAGTTAGTACATTTTAATAACTTCATAGCTAAGCATGCATAAATTGCATGGGTATTTACAAATGTAACACTTTTGATGAAACCTGCAGCATTTATTTCTTATTCGCCTTGCATTTCTTCTCAATGCTTGTTTCTGAAAGAGAAAAATTAATTATTAATATGCATCTATTATTAACTATGTATAACACTTTAGAAGTAATAGTTCTGTTATCATATATTATATTTTTATGTGCTAAAATATATACATGTAAAAGTATAATTAATGACTGACTGGAGAAATGAAAATGGTCTTAGTCAGGACATAATTACATTCTTCAAAAGTTAGAAATTATGATATAAGTTGGGTCCAAATTCTTGGTTTTATTGCCGTCAACTGTAAAAGTTCCTGTTAATGCTATATTTAAGTGAATACAGTTGTGTGTGTGTGTGTCGCATGTATATAAATGTTCATGTTGGACATGTGTAACTTATTCCCTCAGTTTTCATGGCATGACAACTCTTAATTCCATAACTAAAAAAAAAAGCACTTGACACAAACTAATATGCAAGTGCTTGCTTTGTATGAAAAGATAATGAAAACATTTTTATTGGTTTATCAATCAATCAAGGATACAATTTCCAAGTTACTATTTTTTTAAAAAAATTAGTGTTCTGCAGTTGCTAGTTTAAATTATGAATGTAGATGGACACCTGTGTAGATAACCAAGTATTACATTGAGGATGTATAATTACAGCTATTTTAAAAAATTAACCTTCTGTAACTGATTTGATAAATAACAAAGACATTAAAGTTTTACCTTACATTTTATTAAAAGGATATGTTTTTTACAAATTGATTTAATTTTTTTTTCATTCTCAAATTCAAGATCAGTGATGGAGATCAGTTCCCTATTAGCTTTGGTACACTATGGAAGAAAATTTATTAATAACCCATCTTCAATTTAGAAAAACATCTTGATAATAGTTTTTTGAGCTGGGCACAATTGTCAAGGAATAAAAAAAAAAAAGAAAATTAAAAAAAAAAAAAAACAAGAGAGGATACAAACACACACACTTCATATTATTTTTTTTTTAGATGAGTAGATTTGTATCCTTCTATGGAGGAAATTAACACATTGTAAAAATATATATATTTTTGTGAGTTTTTGTGTATACATGTATGACCGGGGGGGGGGGACTGGATTAGTATCTTTTTCAAGTTTTGTTTTTTTCCTCTATGCAAGGATACAAATCTCCTCACCTAAAAAAAAAAAAAAAAAAAAATAATTATGTGAATAAGTTGTGTTTGTATGAGTATGGTTGATTGCAAATCAATATCCTCTCTTTGTTTTTTATTCTTTTATAATTGTACTGTCCATTTCAAACACCTATTGTCAAGATGTTTTCCTAAATTGAAGATGCATTATTAATCAATTTTCTTCCATAGGTTACCAAAGTTAAATAGAGAACTGATCTTGAATTTGAGAATGAAAAAAGAATGTAAATCAATTTTTTAAAAACATAACCTTTTAATAAAATGTAAGATAAACTGTAATGTTTTTGTTATTTATAAAATCAGTTACAATAAATTAATTTTTTAAAATAGCTGTAATTACACATCCTCAGTGTCATACTTGGTCATCTTATTCATAATGTAAAAACTAGCCACTGAAGAACACTAATTAAAAAAAAAGGAACTTGGAAATTTCAACCTTAATTAAAAGAAAACAATGAAGAAGTGTTCCTTCATCCTGCATATTGCAACATGGAAAATTAATGTTTGAGTATTGGTGAGGAAATTAATATCAATTTTTAATGTACGAAAATGACACATTACAAATATTATACTTCCTACTTAAAAAAAAAAAAAAAACTTTTAGTGAATGTATAGTGAGAATGTGTCATTAGCCCCTTATTACTTAACTACTAAATGAATATTTTGCATATTTCTTTTACTGAATTGAAGCTTATTATAAGATTGTTTTCTTTTATTATTCAGTACATTCTTCAGCATTTTTTAGACATGCTACTGATCTGAGAAAGAAAAAACTTAGAAGTTATAAAATATCTTAAATTATACTTATCTTCTGGATATAATAGTGAATGCTGAGACAAACAGAAATGCAGAAACACAAATCTTAAATTAGTCTAAAGGCTCAACATGAGTCAAATTACAAGAATAAGTAGGTGTTCTATTGTCTCTATTCTTAAATTAGTCTTTCTGATTTATGTTTTAGTCTCAGCATTCACTATTTTATATATATATATATAAATACATAGACACAGTATTGTTGAGATAATTTTTAAGAGATAAATTGTACTTACCATACAAACAGTGTGCTTGTCATTGCAATCAGATCAATGTGAACTTATTTACAGATCTGCATTGAAATCTGCAATACTTAAAAAAATAAAAAAAAATAAATAATAATAATAATAATAATAATAAATCTAAAGTTAATTATAATTATACGAAGCAAGTAGCAAGATAACTTTTCTTACAAAACTGCTATTTTCTCTGTTATTATAAAAATATCTATCAAAAGACAATAAATTGTCAGCAAATTTACGAAATAAGATTTTAAAAATAAAATAAAATAAGGAGAGGTACTCATTAATGTTTATGATTTTACCTAACAAATGAATTAGTAATATATATATAGGATTAAGAAAAGTTTTAGGTGAGTGCTTAAGGGGGGATGAAAAAAAAAAGTTTTATGATTTATCTTTTCTAAAACATAATTAAGCATCCTTTACATATTGTTACATATCTAGCCTAAAGTAAACAGAGATAATTATTATTATTGCTTAGCTATTTTTTCAATTTGTATGCTTAAAGAGTTTCTCAGCAAATCGAGACTGAACTTGATACAAAAATAAATAAATAATTTACCTATGCACCAAGTGGCTAAGTAAATTAAAAAAACTTAATTTACACTTACTGAATATCAGAAATAATAGGCTAATTACTGAATAATTAAAATTTAACTTTTTTGTAAAATGAAAGATTAAAAATAAATTACGTAAATGAGACAAACTTTGTATTCCAAAATATTCTGAGATTTTATATTAAAAATATTTTTACTAACATTTAAGTTTCTAATTCATTATTATTCTTTACTACTACTAACATTTTTATCAGCTATTTCAATCTTTTGTCTTAAAGCAATTAAATTAAAAGCTTCTAATTCTTACTTCCTTTATTAGTTTCTATTCTTGCAAACTAATTGTAGGTACAAAAAAAAACAAAAAAAAACCATACAGTGATAAACTTCATCCTTATCGTTCTAGAAACTTATTAGTTTCTGAAATGTAATTGAAATTTTCTGAGCTTACTTATTTCTTTTTTTGACATGCACCCTTACATAAATTAACTAAAAAAAATAAAATAAAAAATTGTATACTTACTTAGGTGTTGAAGCGTTCGGGCACTTAGCAAATCGGCAGTTTAGGCCTAAATCCATGCGAAGTCAACCACAAATTGTAGAAAATCTTCACTACTTGAAAAGAGTTGTTTTATCTAAATGAACTTCGGTATATCTTTATATTAATAAACACTGTTAAGTTTTCTAATGAAACAGAAGCAATTGAATGGATCTAGAATTTAAATACAATGAAAACGTACGCCTCGCCGCCATTACTTCAAATTTTCCGCTGAAAGAAAAGCCACTGCGCATGCGTAATTCTGAAACTTTCACGTTTCACAGCGAGACTATGGCGAGACACACTCATTTTACAGGGAATTACTGTTATTTCGAAAAACGGTGTAATCCTGTTAAAAACCGGTGTAAAAAACAGTGATTCCCAGTTAAATATACTGTAATTTTTTACAGTGGGAGACAGCACCATCAACTGTCACATGGCCAAGGAGATCGAACTTCTCGCAGTTGATAGAATTGTGGGTTTTGAAAATGTTAAATTCTACAGGAAAGAAAGAGTTTTGCCCCTTGCTGCGGTAAACAATACAATCAAAATAAGTGATGAAACCATCCCCATCAATCCTACAAATATTTTTTAAAGAATCAAAATTGCTAAACAATCTGATGAAGAACTTTAAGAGTTCTGAAAATACGAACTGTGCCCTTATCCGTTGCCTTTTTTGACGACTATGGTATGAGAAAAGATGCAAGTCTGCTTTATACAAAGCATTCCCACCAACTGAACAGGCATATCTCGAAGGGTGTGTGTGTGTGTGTACGTCATAGATGGAGGATACTTGCTGCATAGAGTCGTGTGGACCAGGGATCGATCATTTTCATCAATTTATGAAAGTTATGTTTCATTTGTTTATTCCAACTACAAGGACAGTGCTGTAGTCGTCTTCGATGGTTACCCTCAAGAAGGTACTAAAAATGCTGAGCGAGCAAGAAGATCACGCAAACAGATGTCAGTAGATGTCATGTCCCACAAAACAACGATCCCGACCGTGCCACAAGAAAAATTCCTAGGCAATATGAAAAACAAAAGCCGTCTCATCTCAATGTTGAAGGGCAACTTTGCAGCAGCTGGCATTCACACAAAGCAGGCACGGCTTCAGTTAGCTCAGTTGTAGGTGGCCTGAATGTTGAATGTTAATGGTGGTCTGTTAGCTCAGTTAATTAGAGCGTCGTGCTAATAACGCGAAAGTCGTGAGTTCGATCCTTCGTGGGCATTTTTTTGTTTTCATTTTTTCTATCTCACAGTTTCTCAACTGAAGGTTTTTTTTTCTTTAAATCATTGTTAGGAATTCAGTGTATTAATAAGGTTTGAGTTAAGAATGACGATTATTCCTTATAAATAGGAGTGGGTTAGATAGCACAGATCGCAAACAGACTTGCGCGAGCATTGTCTAGACCACCCCGGCGCAGTCTATTCTAAAGTAAAGGTGACTCAGAAGCCGTTGCGAAGCACTGATTGATTTAAGAATCACTATTCCTACTTTGTATTATGTATGTTCTTATTTAGTTAATTTAATTGGCATGGTAATTTAAAGGTCAAGTAGAATTTCAAATGAAGATCAGCTAGTAAATCTAGACCTCATTTTTCACGTTCAAATAGTGTAAACCTATTTGTGTAAAACTATTAGTGTAACAACTGTAATAAGTGGCCATAATGGATAGAGGAAAAGGTGTAAAAACGGGCTTAAAGCCATCTTGCTTAGGTGGGGTTGGTGTAAATATGGGCCCCCATTTGAAGGGGCCTTTAATTACACCATCTTTTCTCTTAAACAACATAAACTACGTATGCCGATTGATGAGGTTGATGAAACACCGCAATGTTCCCGGGGAACTTCAAATGCAGTTTATCCGTTCGAATATCTCCTGTTCCCAACATTAAGAAGAGAACCACTACTCGGAGACGCAAAGCAGAAAGGCCAGCCTCATCACTGGAACGCCATACAAGGATAAGTTGAGCAAGTTGCTTGACAAAAGTGCTCTCAAGAAGAGGTCGTTGAGTTTTCCCGGGGTTAGAGACAGGATGGGGAGGACCAAAGGCGTTCAGAAAAGAAAATTCAACCCACGAAACGAGTCTACGATTCATCATCGGACTTATCCTGCGAACCTCCCCTTGTGGACAGCGATGATGACCTGATATCAATGATGGGGATAAAGCAGAATCGAATGATGCACCTTGCATCTTTTGTGAGGAAAATTTCTCTCAAGACACTCGCGGAGAAGTGTGGTTTAAATGTGTTATTTGCCAAATGTGGGCACAGTTAGATTGTGCCGGGTCTGAAAGAGCCATTTATGTTTGCGATTTCTGTAAATAATTTTTGATTTGATGTTCATTTAAAATTCTGCAATATACAACTTGCTCTTTGTACCGTTTTGTATTGTTTTATCCTGTTTTACAACATTTTAAACTATTTTTTTTTTACTTTTTTGGAGAGGGCCCATATTTGCACTCCATTTTTTTCTGGTGCTTTTTTAGAAGCTTTTTGTACATCTTCATTTTCGAATTGAAATAATTGATATTAATCATTCTTTTGCCTCCTCTCATTTAGTAAACTTGTTATAGTTTTTAATGAAGATCAAAAATCTAGAATTTTTCCAAAAGTAAGTAAGTTTAAGTCAAAAACAAAAGAGGGTGCCCATATTTACACCTTTTCCTCTATCATATTCGTTCTCGAAATAATTGATTCAGTAATTATACAGGAGATTTTGTCTAATTGTAATCATTTTCCTGCCCCTCCTAATCCGGAAGTAGCCTGAACCAAAAAAAAAAAACCTTCTGAAAATTCCTTTTAACTTGAAATGAAGTTTGTTAATCGTTCTCTGGAAGAGCACACAAAACTTTCTTTTTATTTTCTTCCTCATTTGTTAACATCTGATATTGAACACAAATTTTTAATTTTAAGTTTTTGTATCGCGCTTTCACCTAATTTAAGGAGTTGAAATTTGAATTTTTAACGCAATTACAAAACAAACAAATACTTTTTGATAGTTTAAACATTTTTCAAAAATGTCTGATGAAAATTATATTTATTTAAATTTCATCCAAAGAATAAATGTAATTTGAAGGTCACTGTGTTTCTAAGAGGTCATCATATGTTTATTGTGATGATGAATGAAACGATAGCCATTTTTTAATTTTAATTTTAACATCAAAATTTTTTTAATTCATTCTTGTACTGTGAACAGAAAAACGCAATATTTTTAGAAAATAACAAAAGATCCAGACATCACTGTCTTGAACTGTTATTTGTGTTGTGATTAATCTCACAAAATAGCTTTTATTCCTTCGATTTTATCACCGGAAACCAAATGGTGAAGTAGAATTGTATGAAGATAAAATTATTTCAAAAACTTTTTTGTGATATTTTCTCTAAAAATAATATCCAAGCTAAGTTTCGTTTTAACAGTAAGTCTCAGCGATTAATGAAATAAGATTCATAATGTCTAGAAAAACTTCGACGAGTCCTTTGGAATCAATGCGTTATTTATTCAAGCATGAAAAATATTATTCTAAAAACTTTAAGTTTTCTCCTAAACTGTATCGTGGAAGTGCGTGACCTCAAACGCTGAGAACCGCACAAAAATTTGCTTAGAATACAAATCTCTCATGCCAAAAACAGTGATCTGAGACATTCTCAAGTCTTATCACGAGAGACATTTGAACGATCACCTATTGAAAGTCCAACAGAGGAACTTTAGTAATGCGAAGAAATAAAATATCGAAGTAGGACCAAAAACACACATATTTCAATGTCGTGATTATATTGCTACATTTCCCTCTCCTTAAAATAATTACGCTATCTCAACTTCAAACTTCGGTGGAAATATATTGAGATTAATACTTGTTAGTGCAGGTATAACATGCCACCATCGTATGGCGCTAACAGACAACAGCTGAATTTTCCATGGGTATGACTCATACTGTTACGGACTTTTTAATTTTCCTTATTTTATTTTTCTTCTCCTACTTTTATATGATGCAATTTTGTGTGGTTAGGGCAAAGTGACCTTTGCCTTGTTTACTTTTTCCGCAGGATCCGCCATGTTTTTTTATCTCTTCTCTGTTTTCTAATTAATCGTGAAACGACAGGTTTTTCACATTAAAACTTTTTATTTATCATTTTTTTTTATATATATTCTTAAACCCTACCACCTTATGTAACCTTTATTATTGTTATCTGTAAATGTGATGTAGATTATTAAATGTAATTTTGATTTTATTTGGAACAATTTTTATGCTGAAAAGAAGGTATCGCCATATTGTTTCTGTACGGAGTTTATAATGATGTCATTTGGAGTTTCAAGACACTCCTTATTTCTTGAAGGGCCATTGGTAAAACGTTGTTTACGTCACCATCCCTATGAGATGCATTCTTGAAACTTCAGAGTCACTCTCACGATGTAACTCGGACGAGACACACGTATTTTATCTTCCGTCTTGGAAGAAGGGGGGGGGAGCTGTTAGGAGAAAAACAGCTTTGTTTTTCTTTTCTACCTATACACGAATAATGGCAAGACTTGTATCTCATCCTGTGATGTAAATATCTCTGGATACTTCTGAGATTTATGCTTCTTGATGTAACTTCTTGAATATCTGTCAGGTATTAAGAAAAGCAGTATACACTTAGGATGGCCCAGTTACAGTGATTAGCCATTGTTATAAAGGAACGTTCGTGTATTGCAAAAAAAAAAATGTGTTGTGCGCCATTCGTGTTTACGTGGATACCTTGACACGAACAATTTAGTGAATTTTGTCGGAAATTCCTAGATTTTGTACCAGTGTAAACAAGACAGATCGCCGAAACTGAATAAAATTTCCTTTGGAAAGTTAAATCAGGGAGTGAACTCTTCAGACATAATCTCTAGTACGATAGTCTGTTTCATAAACAATTTTCGATCAGACTCTGCTTATAAAGTGACTCAAATTATTTGTGAGATTATATTTTAAGTTTATATTTTTGTTAAATTGCATTGACAAGCTTATTAGTCCAGTAACTTTGTCGCCTGAAAGTATGGGGTAGTATGCGTCAAATCCGGTAGTTCTGATTTTTTGCAGACTTGTTTATGATGTTGGCCTAATGAATAATCCAAGTTTGTGACCTCGAGCGCCGAACGCAACTTTGTCAAAAATCGAAAAAACCGCGAAAAAATCGGTTTTTTTCTAAATTTTGGCGATTATAACCCTAAAGGACTAGTTTTTGAAAAAAAACTTTCTTAGGCCTTTTTTAAAGTAGACTAAATTTGCTACAATATGATACTAGAACTGTCTCCGTAGACCCAATAGTTTCCGAGATTAAGCCTTTCAAAGTTTATCATTTTTTTGCGAACTTCGCAATTTTTTGCAATATTTCAGACGTCACTCGAATAACTAGCAGGATGAAGTTCCAATTGCCTCCGACGGAGTGTGCTAGTATTGCTCGTGTGACGTCACGAATACGACCCACCTGTAGCACGTTTTTAACTTTCCCTAATTTTTTTTTTCATTAGGACTTAGGCATGGTGTATCTACATAATATCTGCCATGTAGTGGAAACATACTGCGAGGTTACCACTGCAACAACTGAACAACATGTTGACATGCGACCATCTCGTGTCACCAGAGATGAATCAGACACTGAAAAACTCTGTAAATGGTTTGCACAGCACCCTCCATTTCTTACAACAGATTTCATTATGTCCATCAGCAGTGGCCTGGTTGGAGAATCTAGTGTCAACAGCCATATGGCTCTAGAGATTGGAAGAGAATAGATGCTCAAGATGGTTGGCCAGAACTTCCAGGAAGTGAAATTCAAACGTCGAAACAATGTGGTGTCCCTTTCTTCAGCTGTACGAATTATTACTGTTGGCAATAAACAGGTACCTGTTGATCCTCTAACACTGTTTCACAGGTTGTGTGTCTTAAAGCAATCGGAATGAAGAATTGCGAGAGTTCTTCACTTACGAACTGTCACCAATCCCAATGTTATTGTACTCTGAAGAGGGAATGAGAAAGGGCACAAAATCCACCTTGTATTCAGTATTTCAACCTGTAACCTTAAATGAGAAGCAAGGGTTAACGAAGTTTGTAGTAGTGGATGGAGGGCATCTACTTCACAAAGTTGTGTGGCCTCGAAGCTCATCATTTGGTGCGATAGCTGACAGATACATACTGTACATTACTACTCACTGTGGCTCAAACGTGGCAGTAGTTTTCGATGGTTACCCCGTAGATGCTGTACAGAAAAACACAAAGAGCTCTGAGCGTCTTCGAAGAGCCAAGTTACACTCATCGCGAGAGATAATCGTTGATGAGAAAACCATGGCACAGGTTCCTCAACAGAAATTCTTGTCAAATGAAAACAACAAGATTCGTTTCATAAAGCTGCTGACAAAAAAAATGGGAAATCACAACATTCAAGTACTCCAAGCAGAGGAAGATGCTGATAGGCTCATCATCACTACAGCTGTAACTGCTGCCTCTACCTATGATATAGTGGTAGTCGTTGGTGAGGACATTGACTTGCTGATCATCCTTACTGCGATCTCAAACCAACGTGAAATTTTTTACAATAAATGTGGAAGAGGCAAAGCATCAGATGTCATGTATTCCAGCATCGCTTCTTCAAAATCCTCTTTGAAACCAGAGCTTTTCCTCTTCATCCATGCCTTCAGTGGTTGTGACTCGACATCCTGCTTCTTTGGCTTAGGGAAGAAGCAAATGATGTCCATAGTCGAAAAAAATCCGGACGTTGAAAAGCAAGCTGCGATTTTTCTCGACACCAACTCTACACCTGACGAGATAGCAGCAGCAGGAGAGCGAGTCATAATTGCTCTATACGGAGGCAACCCCAACACCCATAACCTTGACGAGCTGCGATACCAACTATTCGCCAGGGCTGCGACGAAAACCAGCTTCAATCTAGCCAGGTTACCTCCTACACGAGACTCTGCTCGATTTCACTCCTTGCGGACATACCATCAGGTAAAAATTTGTCCTTGCATCAGTAATACACATTACATATCATTCATCATTTTCTATTCTCATGTACAATCTTCTTAGAGGTACAGGCGTGGTTGGGAGTCACACTGAACCCTCTCTCCTGGGGGTGGATATCCACGCCACAAGGCCTCAACCCCAAAATGATGACCAGAGATGCAGCCCCACAACACCTCTTGCGGATGATTTCTTGCGGCTGCACGAAGGGTTGTGGAACGCGAGCAGCTGCAGGAAGGCAGGATTAAAATGCTCATCAGTCTGCAGGCACTGCAGCGGGGCCTCTTGTGACAATTTACCTCATGTTGCAGTAGTAGATATCCCAGAAGGCGACGATCTGTCCGATGTTGAAGTGGAGGATGACTTGTGGGCACAAGACATCGACGATTCATCACTATCCCCTGAGGGGATATGCATCCCAAAACGTCGGTCCAGATACGGACGAACCTCAACCGGGACCTTCCAAGAGGGCTAAATTAATTTAATTTTTTGATTTTTAATATTACTCAATTTCCTAACAAATAAACTTATTAACTTTTGTTGTACTTATCTTTTTTACTTCATTATTCGTAGCTTAGCTTAAACATCATCGTTCACACTTCTCATTTTCTTTTTTAACATCCCATCATAAAAGTACAGGGCTTCGATAGTATAATCAGGGTCAAAGTTCATTGGGAACGACAGAATTGCAACAAATTGCGAAGTTCGCAAAAAAATGATAAAATTTGAAAGGCTTAATCTCGGAAACTATTGGGTCTACGGAGACAGTTCTAGTATCATATTGTAGCAAATTTAGTCTACTTTAAAAAAGGCCTAAGAAAGTTTTTTTCAAAAACTAGTCCTTTAGGGTTATAATCGCCAAAATTTGGAAATAAACCGATTTTTTCGCGGTTTTTTCGATTTTTGACAAAGTTGCGTTCGGCGCTCGAGGTCACAAACTTGGATTATTCATTAGGCCAACATCATAAACAAGTCTGCAAAAAATCAGAACTACCGGATTTGACGCACACTGTGATGTATAAAGTTACTGGACTATATTGTGAATTTCTATTTGATAATTACCAACTTTTGAATAATTTTTTTTTTTATTTTGTAATCTTTGGAATTGCCGAATTTATGAACAAAGCTTTGTGTGTTATTATTATTATTCCTTCCTTTTATCGAATTTGGCCAACTAGGGACCACGGAACTATCTCAACCCGACAACGTCAGGGCGAGGCTAGTGAAATTCAAGAAAGGGGGGACGAGAATTATATCCCGTCCAGGATAACCCTGAGATAGTAAGTCCCAGGTGGGAAACGGACGAAACACAGAAGAAAGAAAGAAACAGCCATGCCACCACCGGGATTCGAACCAAGGTGCTGGCGCATCGGCCACAACGGCAGCCCGCCGGCTAAACCGCAAGGCCACGCCAGCACGGCTATTATTATTATGTTTGTATGTTTCGAACCTTGGGTTTCCCCAGCAAAAACAATATGGCGGGTCAAGGACCAAAGCACATATTGCTAAGTGTAAAGATGTGTGCAAGAATGATTAGGGATGTGTGCTTGTGTCCAAAAATTTCCTAACTATGCGTGTAGTGTTGAGTACCACAGCCTTCTGCAGTTGTGCATAAGTGATTTTGTGAAGTCCTAGTGTGCTGAGACTGTGGTGCAATGTGTGAGGCACCAGACCAGTGGCAGACAGAACGATGGGTACAACACGTACTCGATCCTGCTTCCACTGCTTCTGGAGCTCGTGTGCTAGATCAGTGTATTTACTGATCTTGTCTGCGTGAGTTTTCTGCATGTTCTTGCTGATAGAAAACATTATTATTATTATTATTATTATTATAATATATATATATATATATATATATATATATATATATTTTACGTCAATACCTTAGCAACACTTAGGCCCCTGGTTGAGGCCCGTCTTGCCTAAGAAAATGCCAGTGATTAAACGTGATTTTTTGTGTTTGTTTGGCTGAACGTTTACACTGTGTAACTATTTTTTAAGAGAGTAAAATTTGTTATATATATATATATATATATATTTATTGATATGTAATTTCTAATGCATTAGTCTTGATTTGTTGTGTGTGATTGTATAACATTAATCTTATTTATAAATACACTTTGTTATTTGATATACCTGAGTTGCTTATCATTTCTTTAATTCTTTTTGTGGTATAATTTTTATCAGGTTTTAGCTGTGGGATTTCCGGGCCCAGCATTCCATATCTAAATTTTTGTTTTCATCACCTATCTTTATGGGTGTAGGTTTCCGATTGCATTAGTACTTTCTCTGTTTTGCGTATCCTCTCAGAGATACAGGGTGATCCGTAACAATACCACTGTTTTTGGGATGAGCGATTTATATTCTAAGCACATTTTTTGCGGTTCTCAGCGTTCTAGGTTATGCACATCCCTTGTGCGTAAGGCCGCGAACAAAACAGTTCCAGTTGAAAGCTTTTATTACAGCTGTTACCTACAAATTTTTTTGCATCTGATTTTGTCTGAATATTTATTAATCAATGCTGAATAAAATTACTGTCTATTGTTATTATATAGGTAATGAAATATTGAATTTGTTTTCTTGCCAATTATAAGATAAGAATTCTAAGACATTTTATAAGGTAGGATGCGCACGACATTTGATGTCCTTTAAGTAACTCATCTGCGGGAATTTAGCGAAAGGAAATTTGGTAGAAATTTATTTTAAAATAAATTAAACAAGGATCCTGTGGATCCCAATT
>JAFIDM010021682.1:2595-14398 GCA_023159025.1 Thereuonema tuberculata
TGTTACAGCTAAATATTTCCGAAACGGTACGTGATAGAAAACAAATGCAACTCCATTTATTTTCGAGGGGGACAGTTGATGGTGTTAGTTTTAATTGGAACAGTTCATTGCTGACGCGGGGGTGGACGGTAACTTCACAATTTTCAATGGAAAGGGTGGTGAAGTAATATATCATTGGAAAGCCTACAAAAATTCATGTTGAATGGCAATTTGGTGTTTGATATTCCGACAAATAGAACATGAGATATTGTCAATTGAAATTCCAGAATGGTGGATAGGGCGACGTGACGTCGGTTGTAATTTAACGATACTCGTAATTATCCATGGATGGGTGGACCATGTACATGTTGCTGTGGTGACATACTGTACATGTCTGTAGGGGCAGTGTTCGATGAACAGGTGTCCAGCAACAGGTATTACACGTGAAATGGGACAACACAGTGATTGTGGTGTGTCTGTTACTGGTGGGGACAGGGAGGGAACGTTACACAGGATGATGGAACGGTCATGTCACCTATCATAAATGTAACATTGGCAGTGTCAGTGGTTGGTGATGTACTTTGCAACGAAATAAACAACTGTCATATCAACAACTATGTACTTTATTGTAACCTTGCAGAGAGGTTTGAACAGTAACAACAGTAATACAGAGGACGACAATCAGTAATCATACGTCTGCAAACTACATTTATCTTCAAACATCCAAAAACCACATGAAGGTTATCGTAATAAATGCTCAAAGTGATGTCCGTCTACTTCAATGCACTTTGCAAGCCTTGGCAGAAACGATTGCTGAGTACGTAAAAGCATAGTGCTATCAATATTTGCACAGGCATTGCGTATCCGCTCCTTCATATTGTCTGGAGTCGTTCGTTTATCAATATAAACTTTCTATTTGAGGTAACCCCACAAAAAAAATCTGCCAATGTAAGGTCTGGAGATCGCGCAGGCCAATGTATTGGGCCTCCACGCCCTATCCAACGGCCATGATACTGTTGATTCAACACTTCACGAGTCGTACGGGCATAATGCGCAGGGCAGCCATCATGCTGAAACCACATTGTCCGTCGTTCCTGTAATGGCACGTCTTTCAATAGTAAGGGTAACTCCTCAACCAAAAACTGTGTGTACATTCGTCCTGTTAAATGGTCATCAAAAAAATAAGGTCCAATTATCCTATCAGCCAAAATGCCACACCATACATTCACTGACCAACGGCGTTGATGCTCCACTTCCCGCAACCAATGCGGATTTTCGACAGCCCAATAATGCATGTTATGTCGATTGACTTCGCCGTAATTGGAGAAAGACGATTCATCTGAAAATAGTACAGTCAGGAAAAAGTTGTTATTATGTTGCAGTTTGTCCTGAGCCCATCGACAGAATGTCATCCTGTGCATGAAATCATTCCCGTGTAGTGCTTGATGTAATGAGATATGATATGGGTGAAAGTGATATCGTTTCAATATTCGTTAAATACTACTTTTTGACATCCCCGCATCGTCAGCCAATGTTCGACTACTCACATGGGGATCGTTATGCACTGCAGCCAACACCACAATTTCGTGATCTTCGGTAGTGGCTGTTCTTTTGCGAGCATGTTTCTTTGGCTGTACACTACCGTCTTCGGAAAACTGCTTTATAATTCGAGAAAACGACATCTTGGAAGGGGTTCTTCTGTTGGGAAACTTTTCGGCATACAGATTCCTTGCTTGTTGTAAATTGCGTCTCGCTTCCCCGTACAGGAAGATCATTTCAATTTTCTCGTCCACAGTATGACGTTCCATGTTGTTAACACATCGATTGCAAGGACTGTTCTGTCACTGCCACTGCACGACGCAACAATGCGGACGCACTTTTCATTCCGGCACGCGGAATAGTGCTATTGTTGCAGAGAAGGTAGTAATATTCGTCTGATTCCACGAGTCCACCATTTGTCAATTACGTCTTTCATTACAACATTCTGTACTTTCAATTAGCTATATCTCATGATCTACTTGTCGGAATTTCAAAAACCACATTGCCATTCAACATGAATTTTTATAGGCTTTCCAATGATATATTACTTCACCACCCTTTCCATTGAAAATTGTGAAGTTACCGTCCACCCCCGCGTCAGCAATGAACTGTTCCAATTAAAACTAACACCATCAACTGTCCCCCTCGAAAATAAATGGAGTTGCTTGAAACATTTGTTTTCTATCACGTACCGTTTCGGAAATATTTAGCTGTAACAATTTAATTGGTCCACCCTGTATATATATATATATATATATATACACTCATTAACAAAAAAAACGACGCATCTAGAAGGAGTTGTCTGATTGTAATGAAATTTCGTATGCAAAGACATTGGGACCGCCCATGCAAATGATTAAACTTTGGTGTCCAATGAATGAATAGCGAGAGCTACAGCGCACCGGAACTGCGCACTCAGCAGGTATATATAAGAAGCGATTCTCAATCTGATGGTCAAAATTTCTGTTGCATTGCGAGTTAGGATACCTTTCAACGACTGAAAAAATGCCTCGCCGCAGGATTCGAGCTCATTACGTGCAACTGTCAGAGTTTGAAAGAGGTCGTATCATTGATTGAAAGAGGCAGGTTGGTCAAATCGGAGAATCGCTCGTCATATCGGTCGAAGTGATGCGGCGATTAGAAGATGCTGGCAGGAATGGGTGGACAATGGCAGATTTCAGCCTCATGAAGGTAGCGGTCGACCTAGGGCCTCAGCAGAGCGTGAGGATAGAGTGATTGTCAGATAGATGTCACAGCGCCTGAATCATCGTTATCAACCATCATACGTGCGACCCGCACATGAGTGTCCACCATGACTATTTATAGACGGCTGAGAGAGCGACATCTACGCTCGTACCAACCGCTACGCCACCTGCCACTCATGTCTGCACACCGTCGGGCCAGATTACAGTGGTGCTTGGCTCGATCCGGTTGGAATGTTGCTGACTGGGGACGTATAGTGTTTAGCGACGAATCCCGCTTCCAACTGTGTCCTGACGATCGTCGCAGACGTGTCTGGAGACGCCCAGGGCAGCGTGCCGATCCTGCTTTCACAATTGCACGTCACACAGGCCCTCAACCAGGAGTTATGGTCTGAGGTGCCATTTCCCTTGATAGCCGGACCCCTTTGGTCGTCATTAGCGGCAAACTTACAGCACAGCAGTACGTCGACGACATTCTGAGACCTGTTTTGCTACCCTTCCTTTTGCAGTACCCTGGCCTTATTTTTCAGCAAGATAATGCCAGACCACATACGGAACGTGTTGCTATGACCTGTCTTGCAGCTTGTGAAACACTTCCTTGGCCAGCCAGATCCCCAGATCTCAACAAATCGAGCATGTCTGGGATATGCTGGGAAGGCGACTGCATCCACCAGGGACTGTGGATGACCTAGCCCGACAAGTGGAGCAAATTTGGCAAGAAATACCGCAGGAGACCATCAGGGAGCTTTATCACTCTACGCTACGTCGTGTGGCAGCTTGCATTCAGGATAGAGATGGGCAGTGGCGTATATAGAATATATTTTCGGGGGGGGCCGACACCCCATGGAAACCTATCTATTCAACCCCCCCCCAAAAAAAAAAACGTTGGGAGGACATTTCGGGGGGGGGCCCGGGCCAAAAAATCTATTCAACTAAACAAAAAAAACAATGAAAATCTATCTGTTCAACCAAAAAAAACGTTCGTAGGACATATCTTCATTATTTCGGGAGGGGCCCGGGTCCCCTCGGCCCCCCCCTTATATACGCCCCTGGAGATGGGTTAACCTCTTATTGAGCTCGTTACTTTGTAACTCTGTAACTCTGAAATAAATCATTCAATTTGTCTGAAATTTTAATCATTTTCTATTCTGTACATAATCTTCCTCTCCACCAAGTTTTGTCTCCATCGGACAACTCCTTCTAGCTGCGTCGTTTTTTCTGTTAACGAGTATATATATAAAATAATGTTTATTTTTTTAGACAAAATTATTTTGATGACTATAACTCTTAAATCAAAATTAAATGTGAATCAGTTATTGTAGATTTCGTGTATCGATTGCTGTCTGCTGTCGTAGTGTCTCAGATTTCTGTGGATTATTAGTGTCTGTCTAACAATGTATCTTTCTGATCACTGTAACAATGAATTTTAATTACCATTAATCATTGTTTCAAGACCTAATAGAAAATATAAAAAAAACGTATGTTAGTATTATTCTTAACCATCTAACCATTATTAACAAAAATCGGAGATGGACTACTTATAATTAACCTATAAACTTTGCTATAATATTTGGTGTTGCTCTTTTCAAAAGCAACCCCCCCCCAAAAAAAAAATTCTATTAAACTCATTCTGATGATAGATCGTTTGGGAATAAGTTCTACGTTAATCAATTTTCGATTTAACAAAATAGTTAAAGTTGTCATTTGCAATGCCTGGTTAGTTTTCCGCTCGTTCATCCATAACCAATTCAATTTAAATCAATTCATTTATAAATATCTTTCCATAAAATAGCTAAGATATAACATTTGTTTATATCGCCCTTTTTTTTTTTTTTGTTTAATGCATCGATCCAGGACGTCTAGACGGAGGGGTTGTTGCAGTCATATCGATGCCGTTGAGAGACTCTGTTTATAGCATTATCTACAGCAGCGATTGTGGTACGCATAACCCCAGGGATACGTCACATCCCAAATTTTCTTGGGGCAAGAGAAAATAAAATCGGTAGTAGCGGACAGAGATAAATAAATAAACAAAAAAAAATACTAATAAAGATTAATTTTCTTGAATTTTGGTTTTCTGAAGAACTTCTTGTCTTTTTTTAAAAAAATAATAAATCAATGAAAAATTCAATCTTGGAGTTTTAAATCTAAGGAAGATAATAAGTTCGTTCTTTAAAAAAAAACAAAAAAAAAAACAAATAAACAAACGATATTATATTCCAACTTTAACGTCGGACAATAGTCATTTATGACAATAGTCATTTTATCATAATTTCAGATGGCTACTACTTAGCCCATTAGAGAAAGAAATCACCCATACGGATGTTCTTTAAAGAGGCCTGTGAATTCAGCGAGCAAAGTTGAACATTTGTGAGATGTGAGATGTGTGTCAGCCTTGACAATGGCTCAGTGGAGTGAGGAGTGTTGTGCTCTCTGGTGAAGTGTTCCCTAAGGGTGTGTACTTGTTTTTCGTGTAAGGTGATGAGGTTGATGAGTCCTCGGCCTCCCTCCTTGCTGGGAAGAGTCCTCCTTTCCGTCGCGGATTTGGGGTGGTGTTGCTGTGTTTCATGAATGTAGTGAGAGTAGTGCGTTGTAGTGCTTCGAGATCTCTGTTTGTCTCTGGGATTATGCCGAAGGAGAATGTTAGTGTGGAACGGCAAAAGTATTGAAGGCTTTAATTTTATTTTTGGCATTGGTTTTGAGGATGCAGTGAACGCGAGGACTGTATATGTTCTTGAGTGCAGTTTTGATGTTTGCGTTGTCCGCCACGCACGCTTACTGGAAGCTCAGATACTTTTAGGTCTTTATTATTATTATAGTATTGGCGGACAATACAATGGGTACAACACATACTCGATGCTACCTCAACTGCTTCTGGAGCTCGTGTGCTAAGTCGATGTATTTACTTATCTTGTCTGCGTGAGTTTTCTGCATATTCTTGCTAATAAGCACTGCAATGTCAATCAGATAGGTCTGTTTGTTGATGTCTTTCCTTCTTCCATGGAGTGGATGGTCAACCACAGTCCAGCTCAAAAACCTCCAAATTCCAGCTCTTTCCGTTTGTTGTACGTAGCTTGCGGCATTTGTCCATTCCAAATTCCATTCCAATGTCTTTGATGAACTGTGTAGTAACTTGTAGTACATTAGTAAGTTGTGTGTTGGTTGTGGCTTAGAGTTTAATGTCATCCCCTGTAGAGTGTGATTTTTGTATAGTGTCAGAGAGCCTAACGTAAGCCAAAGCCGTGTTTTTTGTCTAGCATGTATCTCAAAGGATTCAAGGCAATGCAGAACCAAAGAGTCTCCCTGGAAAATGTCTGTCCTTATAGGGATGGGAAGCATAGGGATGTAGATATTGGAAATGCTCAAGTATAGTGTTGTGTTCGTCGTGGCATCCAAGTGTACAGGGTGTTTCAGAAGTCCCTCCGAGATTTCGGAGTTCTGCAGCTCATAGACAAACTCGCCTACAGGGATGAGAGCGTGGCAGTGAAAAGAGTATATAATCAAGTTTTCTTTTGTCACATGCCGTAGCTTAGTTACCCGTTTCTTCATTAGGAGGCGTAGTGTGGAAACATGGCGTTTTCAGGCGAACAGAAAGCATTTTGTGTTTTGCAACTCGCTGAAACCGAGCCAATTGTAAGAGTGCAGCGGGGTTTTAGAACCAAGTATCATACAGACCCACCGACGGACAAAACAATAACAGAGTGGTATAGGAAATTCGAGGAAACGGGCTGTTTGGGTGCCGCAAAACGAACAGGCAGGCCAGGGCCATCGCCTGTCACTATGGACCGCGTATGAGAATCCTTTACAGGAGTCCTCAAAAATGAAAACGTGACGCATCAAGTCGTTCAGACTGACAACTGAACCACGTGACTGTTTGGCGCATCCTACGCAAAAGACTTTGTCTATAAACCATACCGGTTGCAGCTGAGTAGTTATCCGGGCACTATAGAGCAGCATTTCCGGGCACTTCAGATCAATTTGCGTATCATTTGCATAATCCAAAAAATTTATATATTCGGGCACTTCGGGTAAACTTTAGCATATTTTTAGCATAAAGGTCAGGTGACTGAAGGGTTTTTTCCGTTGCCGAAGGGTGATGACTATTGATTAATACAATTATTAATAATTAATTTGCATATTAATCAAAGAGTTACTTTATGCCCAAAGGGTTAATAGGTCTTGTGACATATCAATCTTTGAGAATTTTTATAGGGAATTGAATGGCGACATTTTTAATGAATTAATATAATTATTATTTGTGATCAAAGGGTTATTTTGTTTCCCAATGGATATCTTTTACATAAAGGTCAGCTGATTGAGGGTTTTTTTTCATAGCTAAAGGATTAAAGGATGATTGATATTAATTTATATAATTATTAATATTTAATGTGAAAATTATTAATGCCCAAAGGGTTAAATTATCGACTAATATATCAAATTTCTTGATTTTTTTTTCCGGTCTTGTGACCAACCATTAGAATATCATTAGCATATCTCATTTGCATAATTAAAAATTTTTTTATATCACTTTTATATAAAGGTCAGGTGACTGAAGGGTTTTTTCCCGTAGCCAAAGAATTAAAAGCTGATTGTTATTAATTAATATAATTTTTAATATTTAATTTGCATATGATGAATGCCCAAAGGGTTAAATAATCGAGTAATATCTCAAATTTCCCGATTTTTTGTAGAGAATTGAATGGTATCATTTTTAATTCTATCTAAGGTTACTGTTAAGAAATAAAGGATTAAGTGTTTTTAATGGGGATATTTTTAATTAAGGATAATGTTTTTCAATAAGGAAGTGACGTTTCGGAGTAAACATTTCGTATTGGAACTTGTCTGATGACGTTTTTCTAGGTAAGCAACCCATTAGAATGGAATTCCCCTCCGGCGATAATTAACTCATCCTTGTGGGGAGAAGAGAAAGACAAAAATACCTTCCGTCTCCCACTAAGTACACCTCGGGGCAATGATGAAACCCCCTTAGAAAAGTATTTCCATTAACAATCGCCCGCAACGAGAGGGGGAAAAGAAGAACATCCGGGTTCTATTTTTAACTTGAGAAGGGGGAAAGGTGACCTGGTTTGCACTTGAAAATACAAGAAACTGAGTGAAAATCACTAAATTCTCATTTCTTTAACAATTCATACGTTTTCAAAGATATTATTCAGAAACCTGTACTTAGTTAATTCTTCTGAACGTCGAAGTTACTATTGGAAATACAACAATGAATTCGCATTTCTTTAACAATTCATTCGTTTTCAAAGATAATCTTTCGCTTTTGTAACATTTGTAACTTTTTTTTGTAAACTTTATATGTGTTTGAGAGAAAAAAGTAACCTTGTCTTTCGCTTTGAGAACTTTATCTACGTTTTGGGTGACAAAAAAAAATAAACTTGTCTTCCGATTTTTTAAAATTTGTAACTTAGTGCAAACTTTGTAAGAGTTTGGGAGAAAAAATTTTTGTAAGCTTGTCTTTCTTTTTGGTAAAAATTGTAACTTATTGTTAACTTTATTTTTATTTAGGAAAAATAAACGGTTAATTTGTCTTTCGTTTTTGTAACAGTTGTAATTTAGTGCAAACTTTATATATGTTTGAGGGGAAAAAAAAGTAATCTTGACTTTCATTTTCACAAAATTTGTAATTTTGTTCAAACTTTATGTGTGTTTGAGAGGAAAAACTTATTCTTATCTTATGTTTCAGTAAAATTTCTAGTATTTGGAGAAAATATTTTGTTAAATTTGGTTTGTATTTAGGTAAAAGTTGTAACTTTGGTGAGTCTTTTAATGTATTTTTGGGAAAATAATTTGCAGTTTGATACTTGTGTTAGGAAAAAAAAATACGAGAAATTTTCTTTAACGTAAGGTGTCTTTCGACTGCCGCATTAAGTGAAGTTATCTGGGTATAGTGTCATTGAGGTAGGACTCGATACATGTCAATAATGTTTCAATTTTATCTTAAGTTACTTACTTTCTTGTTTTCTTGGAAAAAATATTTCGTTTTGGGTGACAAAAAAAGTAAACTTGTCTTCCGATTTGTTAAAATTTGTAACTTATTGCAAACTTTTAAGAGTTTGGGAGAAAAAATTTTGTAAACTAGTCTTTCTTTTTTGGTAGAAATTGTAACTTATTGTTAACTTTATTTGTATTTAGGAAAAATAAACGGTTAATTTGTCTTTCGTTTTTGTAACAGTTGTAATTTAGTGCAAACTTTATATATGCTTGAGATAAAAAAAAATAACCTTGACTTTCATTTTAACAAAATTTGTAATTTTGTTCAAACTTTATGTGTGTTTGATGGGAAAAGCTTATTCTTATCTTACGATTTGGTAAAACTTCTAATATTTGGGGAAGTTATTTTGTTAAACTTGGTTTGTATTTAGGTAAAATTTATAACTTTGGAGAGTCTTTTATTGTATTTTGGGGAAAATAATTTGTAGTTTGATACTTGTTTTAGGAAAAAGAAATACGAGACATTTTCTTTAATGTAAGGTGTCTTTCGACTGCCGCATTAAGTGAAGTTATCTGGGTATAGTGTCATAGAGGTCGGACTCGATACATGTCAATAATGTTTCAATTTTATCTTAAGTTACTTACTTTCTTGTTTTCTTGGAAAAAATATTTCGTTTTGGGTGATCAAAAAAGTAAACTTGTCTTCCGATTTGTTAAAATTTGTAACTTATTGCAAACTTTGTAAGAGTTTGGGAGAAAAAATTTTGAAAACTAGTCTTTCTTTTTTGGTAAAAATTGTAACTTATTGTTAACTTTATTTGTATTTAGGAAAAATAAACGGTTAATTTGTCTTTCGTTTTTGTAACAGCTGTAACTTAGTGCTAACTTTATATGTGTTTGAGGGAAAAAAAAAATACTCTTGGCTTTCGTTTTAACAAAATTTGTAACTTTGTTCAAAGTTTATATGTGTTTGAGGGAAAAAAAATTATTCTTATCTTCCGTTTTGGTAAAATTTCTAGTATTTGAGGAAAATATTTTGTTTAATTTGGTTTGTATTTAGATAAAATTTGTAACTTTGGAGAGTCTTTTAATATTTTTTGGAAAAATAATTTGTAGTTTGATACTTGTGTTAGGAAAAAGAAATACGAGACATTTTCTTTAACGTAAGGTGTCTTTCGACTACCGCATTAAGTGAAGTTGTCTGGGTATAGTGTCATAGAGGTCGGACTCGGTACATTTCAATAAAGTTTTAAGTTTATCTTAATTTACTTACTTTCATGTTTTCTTGGAAAAAAAATTTTTCGTTTTGGGGTGACAAAAAAGTAAACTTGGCTTCCGATTTGCTAAATTTGTAACTTATTGCAAGCTTTGTAAGAGTTTGGGAGAAAAAATTTTGTTAACTTGTCTTTCTTTTTAGTTAAAATTGTAACTTATTGCCAACTTTATTTGTATTTAGGAAAAATAAACGGATAATTTGTCTGTCGTTATTGTAACAGTTGTAACTTAGCGCAGACTTTATATGTGCTTGAGGGAAAAAAAATTATTCTTATCTTACGTTTTGGTGAAATTTCTTGTATTTGGGGAAAATATTTTGTTAAATTTGGTTTGTATTTAGGTAAAATTTGTAACTTTGGAGAGTCTTTTATTGTATTTTGGGAAAATAATTTGTAGTTTGATACATTAACGACATACAACAAGTGTGGTTCTATCACATAACATATTTTCAACTAAACTTCTAAAGGAATAAAATTCTCATTCACATAAATGAGTTTAAAGGTCAAGTGACTGAAGGGATTGCGGAGCGATTCAGTCACTCATTTGCATATCATTAGCATATCTCATTTGCATAACTTAAAAAATGATGCATATCTTTAGCATAGCGGGCAGGTGAATGAAATGAACATAACGTCAGGGAGCTGGTGACTGTAGGGACCGGAACCCCCACCTTCCCCATCTCCCAGCCGGCTTCTATTCCCCGATTGCTGGCAAACGAAAGTCAAGATTACTTTTCTTTTTCCCTCAAACATATATAAAGTTTGCACTAAATTACAACTGTTACAAAAACGAAAGATAAATTAACCATTTATTTTTCCTAAATACAAATAAAGTTAACAATAAGTTACAATTTTTACCAAAAAGAAAGACAAGCTTACAAAAAATTTTTCTCCCAAACTCTTTCAAAGTTTGCACTAAGTTACAAATTTTAAAAAATCGGAAGACAAGTTTATTTTTTTTTGTCACCCAAAACGTAGATAAAGTTCTCAAAGCGAAAGACAAGGGTTACTTTTTCTCTCATACACATATAAAGTTTACAAAAAAAAGTTACAAATGTTACAAAAACGAAAGATTATCTTTGAAAACGAATGAATTGTTAAAGAAATGCGAATTCAGTGTTGTATTTCCAATAGTAACATCGACATTCAGAAGAATTAACTAAGTACAAATACAAAAAAACAAAAAATTAGTAATTATAAAAAAATATTATTTTGAAACTAAGAAAAATTCTACACTCACCTGAAAATTTACGGGTTGAAATAAATAACATATTTAGAAAAAAAATAAAAATAAGATGATAACGAAATAAATAAATTACTAGATACAATTGAACGACACAATAAAGAAATTAAATTGGCAAATAAATCCTGTTCCTATTATAATAAGATAGAATTAAAGCCTGATAATAGTTGTGGGATAAATTTACTTAAAAATCTAAATAATACGGTGAGTATCACTTATACAATGGTAATAGAAAAACCTGATATTGCAGAAATAAAATATATAATAAATAATATGAAAAACTAAAAAAAACATTCTCAGATATTGTCTGCAATTTGTTTTTTTTCATTGATTATTAAAATTTTAGAGTAAAAAAATTTACCCTGATAAATTAATAATTGCTAAAATTATACCAATGTTTAAAAATAATAATTTTAAAAATTTAGAAAATTATAGACCAATAGCTGTACAATCTGTCTTAAATAAAATAATTGAAAATTATTTATCAAATAAGATTAAAAATTTTCTTATAAAAAAAATAAGGGTTCTATTAATCTTTTACAAAAATTAAGTGATAATACAAATAATAACTTAAACTTGAACAATTATTCACTACTATTGTCAATTGATTT
>JAFIDM010021683.1:2218-14398 GCA_023159025.1 Thereuonema tuberculata
AGAAGTGTATTTGTCCTGTGGGACCTTGACCCCTCCTTTCTTTTTGCACTCGTTACTTTGACCTCTCTTGTGTTTGGCTAATTCCCACTGTCTTCTATCATCCTTAACAAATTATTTTCAGCAGAAACCCCGCCCCTTTCGTTTTTAGATTAATTTTAAATTTACTCGAGATCGTCTTGACTTCACTCTTGTAAACACGAAAAATGTAGTCTCCTACCTAACAGGTATGTATGAGTAACATCTAGGTTAGAGACTCCTTCTTTTGTGCAGTTAGTAGTAGACAATGAGCGGATGGGCTTATTTATTTATTTTTTTTAATGTTTATCAGTCTCGTTAGGTGTACTTAATATCTGTATACCTCTGGTATGGGACTGAGAGTTTAATATATTAACTAAAGGTTAATTAAATAGTTAATATTAAATTTAAGTCTATCACTTAGTATCATTTCATCAGTCATTCATTTGTCAATTATCCTAATTAATGTTTAATTAATCCATCCACTATGTCCGAGATCATTCTCTGTTTTATTTGCTTAAATGTCAAGAGTATCTTCTTGATTAATGTTTATTTGACTAAAAATTTTGTATTTGATATAGTTAATTAACCTATATCCATAATTATTTTATTATCAATTTCAAAGATTTTGTACCAATTAAAATCTTGTTTTTGATTCCTCCTCTAGTAAATTTTTTTCTCTTTTAGCCTCAAAATAATTTTTAATTATTATTTTATATATAAATTTTTCATTTATTTTTAATATTCTGTATTTTTTTCTTATTCTTAATTGTTCTTCATTTGATTTAAATTTAAAATTTTTGTAGACATTATTAAATATTTTGTTTTTTGGTCACCAAATGAATATGTTTAGCAAATTCTATAAGTATTGAAAATTCAATGATTGTACTTTGAGAAATCATTTAATCTGGTCCAAGGGCGAATATAAGGGAGGGGGCCCAGGCCCCCCCCCCCCCCCCCAAAATATTCTATATTTGCCACTGATCTGGTCGTTTGAGTAAAACAACGGTTCAAACTGCAGGTATCTACAGTTGGCCAAACCAGAGGATGACTTTGACCTTGAACGAGACCCATGATCTCTTAATCATTCCAGGACTAAGAGAGAGAAGATTAAAAATGGCGACTCTCCGACCAGAAAACTGTTGGAAGCAAAAAAACGGAAGTTATTGCTAATGTTACTTCTTATTTCGAAAAGGCCTTATGACATGCTTACTTATGACACATCAGAGAAATTGTTTTCGATCCCAGTGCCGTGAGTAAAAGAATCCCCTCCTTCGTCTTCGTGTTGTCGATCTCAGGGATGCAATTTCGTCAACAAACCAATTGGGAAAGGTGAGAAATCAGAATAGTTCAAGAAAATAAATATCGTCTTTTTTCCTTAAACTTCAAACTCCCTAAATGTTCACTTTCCCGCCATAAACACAGACATATACAATCGATTCAAATTCTACTATTGCGACATCTGGTGGCCACGATCGTTCTCTGGTTTGGCGGACTTTAGTGACTGTAAGACTAGGGCAATACTGTAAGTAAAGGGAAACCGCAAGCCTGCTTAGGAACATGGCCTAATAGGGAAAGTGACCTAATAGTGGGGAGGCAAAATAAATAACGGGGACAATTAGACCCACCCAATCGACAGTATTCTAAGAGAGGATCATTTTATCCTGTACCACCCAAATTCGGAAACGTGGGTTTCACCCTTACATTCGACTTCATAGTTAAAACTTCACTTGACAAATATACCAACTTAGCAAAACGCTACGAACTTCAAACTTGGCATGATCATACATCTCAATATATACCATTATACCATGTATAAACCAAAAATCCCCCCAAATCTTGACTTATGGGCCCATAACCAGCTGACTTATGTCCAGGTCACGTGGTTCGGGGGATCATGTTGCATACTGTTAGAACCAGTATCTCCAGGGCAGATGAATGCAACAAAAACCAGAGCTCCACTTACTACGATGATCGAGCAATTTGCAGTCAAAGTTGTACCTTTAAATGGGAGTTATATATGAACCGGTAAGAGCTGGAGACGACTAGAAGTCAGTCATCCGAGCTGGATCATCTTCCGTTAATTGCATTTCTACAGGACTGTAATGTTTGTAATTAATTGTGTTTTAATTTTTATTAAGGACTATTCTGATCATCTTACTGTGCATTTCTCTCAATCTAGCCGCATTATTTTTTATCTTACTTATTTGTCTGTGATTTCCTCTAAATATTCTATTTTTATTCCTTGTTTAACTTAACTCTTTATTATCCTTGTAGATTAATCCTTTTTATTAAACTTGTTTCTTCTACATTTTGGTCAAGTTTTTACATGTTATTTTTTCTATTCATTTATTTCAGTATATTTTATCTTGTCTTCTGATTCTTTTTTGGGCCCAGCAGGATCAGAATAAACATTTATTCCTCCACGTGACATAGTGAAAATGAACTAGATGAAAATGGCGGAGAATTTAATCAGTTGAACAACAAGGGAAATACTACTAGAAATAAATAATAAAGCTAAACTATATTTCTACTGGGAGACTTAATGTGTACGTGTTAAATTTTAGAGAAAGTGAAAATAAACAAAACACACCTACTTGCAAACATGAAAAGAGAATAAAAAAGATGGCAGAATAAACCTACAGTTTCAGAATACGCCGTGTATTCCATGTACAGGTTAGGCACAAACATATAGAACATTACAACAACAAATTTAAGTGACAAAAGGTGGGAATGCTTAGTGAGAGTGAGGAAAGTGAATGGATTAGGGTAGCTTAGCAATAGTGACAGGCGTTTTTCTCACCAGTGATAGGGTTGTATGCCTTAAACTGGATTATGTGGAAGAATTCAGTCACAAGCTGTGGGAAACAGTTTAGCCGCGGAAAATGTCACTTCCCTCAGTCTCACTATGCATTCCCACCTTGTGTCGTCTTAAATTTTTTGTGATGTCTTATATGTTTGAGCCATCCTTGATAATGGAATATGCGGAGTATTCTGAAACTGTAGGTTTATTGCCATCTTTTTAGCGGCCCCTAGGTTACAGCTTGCCTGTAAAACATAGGGGGCCACTCTTGCTTTTATACTTGCTGCATGTCACACACTGTAGTGGCGAAACGGTTACAGATATTAAAATGAAACATTCACCATTGTGTTAGCATCAAAAAGTAGGTGACCACGTTTAAAAAATCAGACCTCTAGGACAGCTCCCTGAACGGAAGTTGGGATTCAAAAGTGGTTGCTTCCGATAAAATTTTATTTACAGTAAACTCCGGATTATCCGCGGAATTAGGTTGCATGGCAACTGTGAATAAGCAAATTCCGCCGATAATCCGAAATAGGACGAAAATCAACACAAAAATGCTTTTATTTACAATAAAATGATAAAAAAACTCTAACAAACACGAAGTCAAAAGTAAAATTTTTGGGAGAGATTTCAGAACCATTTGAGGTGAAAACAGGAGTAAGACAGGGAGATAGGCTTTCCCCATTGCTCTTCAACTGTGTGCTGGAGAAAGTAATGAGAGAGTGGAGGAAAAGAATGGAAGAGGAAGGAATCAAGAAAATAAAAATAGGAAGAAAGAAAGATAACTTGGAAATTGACTGCCTGGCTTTTGCAGACGATCTTGCAATACTAGCGGAAAACATTGAAGATGCAAGAAGACAAATAAATATACTGAAAGAGACGGCAGAAAAGGCTGGACTACTATTATCTTATGAAAAGACGGAATACATGACCAATAGAAAAGATGCACCAAGACAGATCACAACAAAGTATGGGAAAATCAAGAGGGTTAATAAATTCAAATACCCGGGAGAAATAATTCAACCAAACGCCCTTGACAAAGAAGCGGTCCTAGCAAGAGCAAGAAAAATGGAACTGTCATTCCATTTGACAAAAAATATATACAACAAGAAGTCCATATCTATAAACGCTAAAATTAGGCACTACAATACAGTCATTAAGCCAGAAGGCCTCTACGCCTCAGAATGCCTTGCACTAAACACAGCCAGACAATTAGACGAGGTAGAAAAAAAGGAAAGAAAGATCTTACGGAAAATCCTGGGACCAAAATATGAAGATGGAAAATGGAAACTGAGAAGCAACAAAGAAATCTACGCAAAAACAGAAAAAAATAACCGACACAATGAGGAAAAGAAGAGTGGCTTTCTACGGACACATTAAAAGAAAGAGTGAAGGTAGACTGACGAAGAGATTATTCACCTTCTTCGACAGAAACCCAAAGACTCAGATGACATGGATCAAGGAGGTCAGAAAAGACATGGAAGAAATGAAAATAGATGGAGAAGAGGTGAAGAGAAGAGAAGAATTCAGAAAAAAGATCAGGGGATTCAAGGGTTTTCAAGAAAAGGCAAAGAAGAAGACGGGAGCAAAATGGACGGAAGAAAGAAGGAAACAACATGGAGAAAGAATGAAAGAATACTGGAAGAGAAGAAAGAAAGTAGAAAAATAATCATGAGTTATTTCACGTGGTCCATAGTCGGCCAAATTCGAAGAAAGAAGAAGAAAATGACAATAATACAGTTACAGTACATACATTATAAACAATATTTTATTTTAAATTTTATTATTATGGAAAGGGTCTCCCGTAATTTAGTGTAACCTGCGGGCCTAAGCTCCATCCACAAGGTCATTCTTTAAATTGTTTGTCTATAATTGTCTTCTCTTACTTTGTTAGCCTCTTTTATTGTTTACCTTATTATATCATTTAACTTTTTTTTTAATTCTGTAATTTATTGTACAGTAAAAAAAAAATGGAAACAGGAGAGTCCGCGGATAAACCGCCCACGGGTAATCGGGAGTTTACTGTATAAAATTGTGTATATTAAGGTGCCTTGTTCTCTTTTTCTCTTTTCATCATGTTTGTAAGTAAGTGCATTTTATTTATTTTCATTTTCTCTATATTTCTGCTGATTTGCTGGATATGAAGAAAACAATTGAATTCTTACTAAGCAAATATGATGACTTAAATGAAGGACAGAAACAAATGGAATAAGATTTTATTAAGAAAAGTAAAGAAATTGAATAGTGGAAATGATGAACAAAAAGAAAACAATAAGTGAATCACAATCAAGAATTGAAGACTTAGAACAACGTTCAAGATTATTAATATTGAAATTCATGGAATTAAAAAAAAATAAACATGAAAATTTAAAAGAGATTGTTACAAAATGAAAATGATTTTAAATGTTAAAAGTGACTTAAGAGATATTGATGATGTTCCTAGAATATCAATAACTGATAGAGGTAAAGTACCACCAATAATTGTAGAGTTTACAAATAGAAATACTCAAACTAGAATGGTTAGAAGCAACAAAGAAAATCGAAATTAAAGTATGTTGTTTAGGTGTAGTGTCATTAATTAGCATTTATATAAATGAAAATTTAACTCAAAAGAAAAGAAATCTTTTTGGTTTGCTAAGAATAAAGCTACAGATAAAAACTAAATTCTTATGGGTAAGTTAAAAACAGTATTAATAAAGAAATCTGAAGAAAGTTGAACTATGAGAATCGATGAAAAGGAAGATATCCATAAAAGAATTAAAAACAAAATAAAAAAAAACAACAACATGGAGATTGTTGATGATTTTCAAAAATTAATAATAAAACCTGATACTAAAAATATAATAATGTTAATGATTGGTAAAGTAATAATGAAAAAAAATAGATAAAAATATAGTAAGATTATAGCATCTGAATGTACCAGGTGTCCAAGGAATAATGTGAGGTGTTTGAAGAGCCAGAAGTTGATAAATAGTAGCTGAGTTGAATGAACTCAGTAAAGCTTTTACTCAGAATATAAATGCTACTAAAATAAAATAATAATGAATGATTAAAACGGCTCTCTGAACTGAATTCCATGGTATTAGCATTTCCTAAACAATATGATATAATAAAAAATCAAAAGACAATTATTCCTTTGGACCAGATTTTATAAATATGATTGGCATTAAAAATATAAAAGAAAACCTTTCTATGTTTTTGGTTAAATTGTTTCAAAACATTTCTTCTACATGTATACATCCCAATTCATACAAAATTTCATTCCTGATTCCAGTTTATAAGGGAGAAAATCACAACGAATTATATAATTAAAAAACCCATTTCATTAATATCAAATATTTTAAAGAGTCTTTAAAGTTATTTATCTAAAAACATTTATAACTTTATAATCCAAAAAAATCTCTTAAATAGCAACCAATATGCCTATCAGAAAAATAAAAGTACTATAAATATATTGAATAATGCAGATGAATTTATAAATAAAACCTTAAATGATGTGTATCTATATATATATATAGAGAGAGAGAGAGAATGAGAATTTATTGACTTTTGACTAAATTGATCATAAAATTTTACTTCCAAAAAATTAATCAAATGGGTATAAGAGAGAATGTTTATAAAATTATTGGGAATAACATAGTAGATTATACAGGGTGATTCACGAAGATATGCAGAAACTTCAGGAGCTCATTCTACATGAAAAAGTAAAGAAACAAAGTTGTATAAACATAGGTTCGGAAATACTTCGGTAGCGAGTTCTGGCAAGCAAAAGATTTCGCCCACAATGCAATTCACATTATGAACAGCTGTTGTTGTGCAACTAACAATTTTTCACACAACATTATGCTGTAATTTTAAATAAATTACATTCTGTCATATCGTATTTCAGTGCAATATTTTATGTACTTTACGACACATGTTCATTTGTACTTTCACAATTATAAAAGTAACATGTAATGTTGTAATAAACATTTACTGTTGATTGGGAAATTAACAACGTTATTGTCGGCCATACGTACAACATGTGTTTTATGTTCTGACGAAACATTCATTTACTCGACCATCCAATTACGTTCTGATATTGTATTTGTACCGTTTTCTTCAGAATGAAATGTTCTACACATTTTGTTGTAAACTTTTGTGTGTTTAACCTACTTTACCAACATTATTGTACGTCAAATGGAAAAAACGTTTCATGATCCCTCTTTTCTAGGTTCCACATGGGTTACGCTTACAAACATAGGGAGATACAGTTCTGCGACATGTTTCATTCGATTTTTAAGGTCCACAACCATATGAAACCACTGCTTAATTTACCTTCCCAGACTTCCAGCAAGTCTTCATTTCACCCAGGGTACTAAATTATGGGCGAAATCTTTCGCTAGCCGTAACTCGCTACCGAACCATTTCCGGACCTATGTTTATATAACTTTGTTTCTTTACTTTTACATGTAGAATGAGTTCTCGAAGTTTCTGCATATCTTCGTGAATCACCCTGTATAATTGAAAAAGAGGGATCTCCCATGGTTCAAACTTGGTTCCCCTTTTATTTATATATATATATATAAATTCAATAAGTGATAATATTCAAAATTCAAGAATTTTTGTTTATGCTGATGATGTCATTCTGATTGCTGCTGATATATAACAAATTCAAGCACATAAAAAATTGCAGATAGGCTTAAATGATTTAAACAAATGGACATTCTTAAATAAAATGAAAATTAGTGGGAATAAAACCACAATATTGATATTTAAAATTAAAATAATAAACAATAATTTAATAATTATTATAAATCCATCAACGTAAAATTCTTACGAAAATCTTTTACTCCATGTCAAATGATGTTTCGAATGGTTTCTTCAACCATTCTTCTTCAGGTTACAAATTTAAAGATAAAAGAGGAAAATAAATATTCCTCTTTTTACAAAAACATAAACAATGAATTCCAACAAATTGCGATAAATAATGTATGATACTAATATGATATATTACAACATACTATTATGGAAAGATTAAATAATTACAATTTAATAATACTTTTATTTTTGATAGAAAATTATTATTTTTATGTTGTTTACTATTATTATTATTTAAAATTTTATCTCTCACTTAAGAATTTCTTAAAAGTTCTTAGGGAAATGTATGATACCTTAAGAGATGTATGATATCTTTCTTAATACAATCATTTGAGTTTATATGATTCCAAGAGAAGTCTATCTTTTTCATCATTACATTTATGAAATACTTTGGCTATTGGGTCAGGATTGTGATTAGATTTTATGGCATGATATGCCCAGTCTGATAATTCTGGTTGTTCGTTTTTGTAAGCCCTTAGATGTTCTGATAGTCTTTCTTTAAGAGTCCTTGCTGAACTTCCATAACTTTTAAAGAAAGACTATCAGAACATATAAGGCTAAACCTAAATTTTGGTTTCATTCCGTTCATTAGTTTTCACTGCAGATGCCTCCAAACAGGAGAAGTTATTTTATGGCCACCTTCTATATTAACTTCTCGTTCCTATACTACAGGTATACTAAGTACCATAAAACTATAGTCCAGAATATCCGATTCACGACTAAATCTAAGAAAAACTACGTGCATTACATAAACCCAGTACGGACTAATAGATAGGTAATTAGATAACTAATTGCATGACATGTTTAATATTGATCAGGCAATGATAGTTTTTTATAATTTTTTCCTTAACTTTTGGAGTATTGTTTTCTTTGCTGTTTCCAACTTTGTTCCAACTCATTAAACTGCACGAAATCTTATCAAAACTTCAATTTGGACGTTAGGAAAGCACAGCTATCGTAAGAATAATCCATCAAGGTGAAAAAGAAAACAGAAAAGTTAGTAAAATCAGAAAAATGTATTGACTTAAAACTTTATTGCTTAAATTTCATTTGGAGATCTTTTATTAGCCCTAATTATTTAAAGATATTAATACAAAGAAATGAAAATTAAGCCAATTCCAATAAAAACATGAATTAGAAAATTAACACCAATGTTAAACTTCGTCTTATTTCTTAGGTTTTCCCCACCTCTGTTCCAGCTCTGGTACATGGTATAAAGCTCTTTTGGAGCTTAGCTTTTTTTGGCTCGTTTATTTTAAATCGTATGTTTTACCAAAGATCCATATGGCAATCACTAATGTTAAACTAGGTCTTATTTCTTAGGTTTTCCCCATCTCTGTTCCAGCTCTGGTACATGGTATAAAGCTCTTTTGGAGCTTAGGTTTTTTTGGCTCGTTTATTTTAAATCGTATGTTTTACCAAAGATCCATAAGGCGGTCACTATAATGTTTATAGGACCTTGAAAAACCTTGGGTAGCTTTGCACCACCAAACTATGTCTTCGTATAGTATTTGACGATGAATTACCGACACATACAGCCAGGAAGCCATATTTGGTTTAAGTCCCTAGTTTGATCCAATGATATGCCTGGACGTTAAGAGCACCCACTTGGCCTTGTGAATAACATTATCCAGATGTGCATTCCAGCTCAGTTTGTTGGTCCAAGGTCACGCTGAGAAACTTTACTGTCTTCGAAGCTACCAAGTGGACTCCATTTAACTTGATTCTGTTTAACACGTTTAAGTCCCTCTTTCGAGTAAACGGAACTATTACAGTTTTAGAGGAATTGATTTTAAGGTCCTCCCTCTCGCACTATGTGCAGACCTCCTTGATTCTGTCATTCAAGATGTCAGCCACTATCTCACAAAACTTATCTGTAACCATAAAAGCTATGTAATCTGCATAGCTCTGTATGTGAACTCCTGTGTTGGAAATTTGAAAAAGGAGGTCATCTACCACTAAATTCCACAACAGGGGTGATAACATTCCACACTGTGGACAGCCCTTACTGGAGTAGACTTCAAGAGTCTCATGCAGAAGGTTGATTTCACACAACGGCTATGAAGCAGAGCATCTATCCACCTGCATATAGTCACTTGTATGCCTCGTTCCCTTGTCCTGCGAATGATAGTATCATGAGAGATGTTATCAAAAGCACCCTCAATGTCTAAGAATGCACAAAGTGCTATTTCTTTACAGTTTAGCTCATCTTCTGCCTTTGAAACAAGATCGTTTAGGGCCGATAAACAGGATTTGTCAGACTGACAGGCTTGTTGATTCTGATGGAGGGGTTGTCCTAGAAGCACCCTATCTTGGATATGTCTATCCACCAATCTCTCCATGACCTAAAGAAGGGATGAGGAGAGACTTCTTGGTCTATATGCCCTCACAGAGAAGTAATCTAGGCAACCCCTCTTGGGGGAAAAACGACCCTGCTCACCCTCCAGCCCTATATATATATATTGTAATATAGGGTTTTAGAGGAGATGCCATATAAGCACTCATAGTGGTAGAGTGTTGAAGTATCTGTCAAATCCCCTCTGGAGACCAAGAAGTCCTGTTGGACGCCATAGCTTATAATGGTTTACATTTAAAAATCAGCAATAAAATCATTTTGACAATTATCCAAATTTAGTAAGACTAAAATAAGGTCATGAAATCGATTCTAAACATAATCCATGATAAGAAAAAAGAAAAAAAATATATAGAATTTTCCAAAATTCAATAAATTAAAACAAAAAAATTGATATAAATATCATTTGATCCTATTAACTGTTTCTTATATTTTATTTAAAGGTTCATTGTTTACATATTAAATAGTTAATATTTTTTACATTATTAATCATTTTTTATTTCTATTTTTGTGTTATAAATCTATTTGAAATGAGTATGACTGTCATTAAGAATAAAAATGATGATTTTGATCTTGTTTTTAATTTAAAAGAGATTTTCACGATAATTTCATTATGAATAATTCTGTTACTATTTGGATTTTTCTAAATTTCTAATTATCCTTCTGTGTAAAATATTCTTTTTCCCCTGGAAGATTCCAATGAATAATAATGAGAATATTTAAAGTTTGGTTAGTCTATTTTCAGAATGTAATTTTTGTTGTCCTATTTTCTATTTTTTTGTTGTTGTTTTGGAATTCTTAAAAATAGTAAATTTTTAATGATATTCATTTTTATAATTACTTCTTCACAATATCAATGTTTGCTACATTTCTTTCTCATCTATAAAATGCAAACTAAGCATTTAGGATTGTTTATTGAGCAATGTAAAATAAATATCTTGTTTTAATGTGAAGATATTATTAACTACCGATCCGAAATATTACATAAATATAAATGTCTGATATATAATTTATTTAAATTATTTTAAAAAGTCTATACTTAATGCTGATTCAGGGAAATAAAAAAACCAATCATTTTTTTTAATAAGCAAATAAAAAAATCGAGGTTGTCTTCTCGAACAGAAGAAAATAATTGACATGAATTAATTGCTTCATTATAGAAGATATATCTATTATATGCCAAGAAATGGCATCTTCTCTTTCGAACCCATCCACCTTTGGCAGCTTATTTCGCTGTTGAGCCAACCCATAACCTTATTGTTCAAACCTTGCCACCAAATGCTATCCTTTTGTTGTGTGTTCGGATGCGTCAACTACAGTTAAATGGTTGAGCTGCGAACATAATAGTTCATACAACCGCTACTGGAGTATCCGAACGCTTCAGTTGACTCTCAAAATGACTGACGCTATCATTGGCTTGTGTATTTTGGTTAATGGAATGTTATTAAAAGGAGATGTCCCACGATATATGGGCGTTTGCACCCACCCACTTCTAGCCATGGGGGGATTACGAAATTTACAGCAATTAATACCCTTATCAATAGATATTTATAGCCGAAAGAACGAACCGATTCGACCACATACTCTATGAGTTTTTTTAACATGGGGTCCTATGGGAAAAACTGGTTTTTCCCCTCCCCTCCTAAGTAGTCAAAAGAAGTCCCAGAATTTGATTACTCGAATTTATAGCCCTACCTAAGAGCTATCGAATGACACCTATCTTAAGTGGAGGAAAGTGCGGGAAAATAAAGATTTTAGTAAAAAACGATGAAGGGGCAAACCGGAAGTGGCCTTTTTTTGGCTACTAGGCTTGCCCTAACCCAATTCTAGCCGTGCGGGGATTACAAAAGTACAGCAATTAATACCCTTATCAACAGCTACTTACAGCCGAAAAAACGAACCCATTCGACCACGTACTCTACGAGTTATTTTAACATGGGGTCTTATGGAAAAAACTGGTTTTCCCCTCCCCTCCTAAGGAGGCAAAAGGGAACCAGAATTTGATTACTCGAATTTATAGCCCTACCTAAGAGCTATCGAATGACATCTATCTTAAGTGAAGGAAAGTGCGGGAAAAAAAGATATGAGTAAAAAACGAGGAAAGTCAAACCGGAAGTGGCCATTGTTTGCCTTCATATGAAGGATTAAC
>JAFIDM010021684.1:0-12848 GCA_023159025.1 Thereuonema tuberculata
ATTTATTTATTTATTTATTTATTTATTTATTTATTTATTTATTTATTGTAATATTTATTTAATATTTAATGTTGTATATTGTTGAAGTGTACTGTTATATTTATGTAGAACTAATAATCAATTTAGAACTAACAATCTATAAAATAACAATGAAAAACTGAGTAAGAATATTTTAACTTTCGTAGCCCTTCAACCAAATGTGATTTTTAATAGGCCATTACTAAAAATATTTATAACGTTCAAAATGAAACAAATGCTATTAAAGGTAATAAAAAATACTGAAGAATTACTGAGACTACATTCCTTTTAATGATTCCTTTTTTCTTTTTCCTAAAAATAATAACTCAATTATTAATTTATTATTTGCAAAATCAGTTGCAATTTTAAAAAAATGCAGCATATCATTTCTTTTAATTATTTATTTGTTTATTGTAATTTTGAATGCATTTCTTTTCCTTTCATTCCATTTCATTCTTTTCTATCTGACGGAGCCCTCAAGCATGCATCAATCAATACTTTGTTAGAAACAGTCATTCCTTTTTCATCCTTCACCGAATTCAGTTTTAATAACATGAAGGCCTTTACTTTAATTGTCATAATATTTCTGAGAGAAATAAATTTGAAATGAAAAAAAAAGAATAGTTTTAAGTGAAATGAAATGAAAATCAATCCGAAAATATAAGCAGTATCTCTAGTTGCAATATGTAGTTAATTTATTTTTATTCAAAAACGTTCGACAAAATAACGAATGAAGGAAATAAGAATTATTCTTAAGATTAAGAAAAACTGACACAAAAAGTAACAGAATTATGAAACGAAGGATCGAACTTCATTACCATCTTTCTTTCCAAATTACAGCTTTCAGAAACTAACAATCGCTAGAATAATCCACAATTACAAAACAAGAATTTCCTGAATGGATTTGAAACAAGCTTTCCTTAACGTCTTATTCGTTTGCCTTTTTTTTTCTTTTAAATTATAAAATCAATAGAAAAGAAAAGTCTCCGTTTGTGTGTGTAGTTGAGAAGGAGGTTGTGTATGTTTTAAAAGATTTTTTTTTCATTTTCTAAAAAGTGTCAATTTAACTCCACAAATACTTCTCTGAATCCAATTAATTTCAGTCACATTTAAGTTCTCGAACCTTTTAATTAGATTACTAATTTGATTTTATAATCACTTTGGATTATTATCAAAATTTTTAAATTTTTTGTTTCTAATGCATTTCTATGTGAATTTTTATAATCTTTTCGTGAGATAATCTGGTGAACAAAAACATGCACCCCATGTTTCAAAAAGATTTATAAAAAAGTTCAAAAGTTATAAAGAGAGGCACAGACAAACAAATATGATGAGCATCACATTCCAAGGATAGTAGATTAAAAATAATCTAAGAAAAGAAAACAAACAAACAATGATGAAACATCTCTTATACTGAATTTTCTTTACTCACGAATTTTTCAATGTAAAATTTCCAACAACGCATAAACCATAATCACTGTTTAATAAATTCATTAAAACAAGTGAACGTATGTCTTCTAACTTAATGTAGACATGTGCTTATCTGTCTTTTCTTCAGTGCTTGACACGGGGGCAGCAGTGGTCTCAGCTGAAGACAATCGGGTCTAGGTTAAATCCCTGGGGAATCCTTACTTTCACTCCCAATGTCAGCTTGAATCTAATTTCTATTCCAGCTATCTTCATTCTAATGGATGGTGAAGGAATTCTACCAGAGTAATACTGGCTAAACACTTGGAAAGTTTCCAGACGAAATATAGAAGGAACTAAGTACGGTTAAAAACAAATTACCGAACAATTTGTAAAATAGTTCAAAAAGAACATTCAGCTTTAGGATTTCAATAAATCACTGAATTTGCGAAGTTTCGTAATTCATTTGAAGATTTTCTTCTGTTGATCTATTGGTATGCGCATCATGCTAAAACGGCTGAACGGATTTGCAGAAAATTTGCTTGCTTACTTGTTTGTAGTCCAACTTAAAAACAATGACTCATTTATTTTGAACTCCCGCTTTCCCACCTCTCAAAAGAATGCCCCCTGAAATCTCTGGGTGAAAGGACTGGACTGATTTCTTTACAATTTGAAACAATGCTTATTTTTGATCAAACTTATAGTTTAGTGCGATTATAAATCTCTCGAAATCCCTTCTATCCTCCAGCCTTGCCTACTGAATCCCACTATGCAATAACAACTGATACCATACTTCTTCTTCAATTCCCATCTGCTTCTTAACATATTTGCAAAAAAATTTTTTTTTTCTACGCCTCTTACTATATTAAAACATATTTTTAATTCGAATTTTCGGAAGATCTTATTCTTTCTTCCTTTTTCAAGTTTGTTGGTTATAATAATACATTTCCAGGTATTTCCTTGAGCATGAATACTGCATTAAAAATAAATTAAGAGAAAAATCAGACATAGCAGATCATTGTTGTAAAGAAGGACATTGGATTAAGGATGAAGTAAAAATTGCAATATTAGAAAAAGATGGCAAAACAAGAAAATTATTGGAAAGTCTGATTATAAGAAACACCAGAAATATAAATTTTAATAGAAGTAAAGGATTAGAGGTAGAGAATGTTTTTGTATATTTGGCTAATGAAATGGTCAGGAATTGTATGAACAAAAGCAAAAAAGGCGTAATAATTGAAGAGTTTAAACAATTATGATTATAGTTAATTGAAATAATAAATGTTTGTAGCATTTAAGGGAGAAAAATGCTTGTTAATAGCTATGTCTAAGATGTGTATGTGAATGATATAACCAGAAAATGTATTATTATAACCAACAAACTTGAAAAAGGAAGAAAGAATAAAGATCTTCCGAAATTCAGATTAAAAATATGTTTTAATTTAATAAGAGGCATAGAAGAAGTATTTATTTTGCAAATAGACAATTGAGCATAAACTCTCGTAATACACTATGTACAAAAAAAATCGAAACATCATGACGAAAGCGTCCAACTTGAATAAAACTTTTAAGCAACTATCTTCTCAATACATACGCAAATGATTAAGTTTAGTTGTCAAGAAACGTTACATTGAACCCAATGGTCCATTCCTGCAACCAATTATCCTTTCATGTCATGCCTGGCAAGAGTAATTTTCCAATAAGAAGGAGTAGATTTCTCAGCAATGCCTCCAAGCAATTCAATTCATCTCTTGGTCAGCCAGATCTCCACACATGTCCTCCAACGAACATTGGGTATCATCATCAAACATTCAAAATTTGGAGCAGCAGTTGCAACAAGCTTGGCGTGATCTGCCACAAAATATTCTTCCACGCAGCATATCAGCAAGTACAGCATTCAGAGGCGGATCAACACTGTACTTGTAATAGCAGCGATGCTGTTATTCTTTGATAAAAATTGGGGGTTTTTTTGTTGTTTTTTTTTTTCACTGTGAAATTTAAATCAACTCCAACTCTCTTTATCGAACTAGCACTTACCAAGTTTCATTCAAATTCGACAATATTTTCCTTCATAGTGCTTAGATTTTTTTTTACATTCTGTAAAAATGAATGTATTTTAACTACAAAAAAAAAGCTACAAACTTAAATAAAAGCGCAAATAACTTTTTGGAATCTCTCTCTAGAATCAACTCTCATTTCTTAAATGCAAATGCATTTATTTTCGATTTGAAGTCGTTGTCCGCTAAAAGTTCGACTTATGTAATGAGTAATGGAATATTGAATTTTCCAGTCTTATTTTGCTTTGGGATTTGAGGAAACTTGACTAAATATTTTCCCCAATGGAAATTCTCGTCTCTGCAGTGATATTACTTTCGGTTGACAGGAACGAATACCCTATCGTGGGAGGTTTATTCGTCACAAAAATCATACAGCCTTTTCAGAACGAATTGCTAGCTCTGGAATAGAAATGCCAGAGACATCAGAGAAACTCCTCTCGCCCTCGCCCACATAAGACAAACGATCGTAGCAAAATATTGTAACTGCTTTTGCAAAACATAAAAAAAGAGAATGATTGCAAACCTTGCCTTGGAATTCTTATTTACGTCAATTCAATCTCTTCAATTGAAATCCATGATTTCCATGCAGAAGAATGGGATTAAAAAGAACACTTACACATTAAAATCCATATTTCAAACAGACGTTGACAGAAGGAAACTTATTAATATTAATTCTTTAATATTAATTTTCTCCATGAGACAGTAATATAAAAAGAACTTATAGTAATTGTATAGACGACATACAATGTTTTTATTATTATTAACTCTACTATTATTTTAATTTCTTGGATTAAAGTAATACAGGAATCCTACAAAATATCTGCGTTCCACTTTTAACGGAATTAAGGCTTTGCGATCTCATATTGAAGTAGTTTTCGAGTAATATTTGTTAGTTACTTTGTTCTGTTTCTTTGATCAGACAAATATTTCAGTGCGTGATTTTAATAATGCAAAAGCTTAAGTTTCTTATCTTACAACAAATACCGTAAATACAAGAATCTGCCAGCTAATGTGGTACATACGATAAGGTTACGATTCATCATCATCAGTGTTCTGTCGTAGACAGGTCCAATGGCAAGCAGCAAATAAGGTCAGCAATGTCTCTTCCTACAAGTTGTTCTATTTCTTGCCTCCTCTTTCAGACCTTGATATCCACTTGTAACCAATAGGTCATCCAGAATCATTTTTCTCTTTCTTCCTCTTGGTCTCTTTCCCTCAATCTTCCCCTCCAATACTTCCTTCATGAGATTTTCACCTCTCAGCACATGACCAATCCAGTTCTTTTTTCTTCTTCTAATTTTCTTTAATAAACTTCTCTCTTCCCCAATTTTTTCGAGAACTTTGTCATTAGTCACCTTGTCTGTCCATTTAATTTTCTCCATCCTCCTCCATAGCCACATTTCAAATGCTTCTAGCATCCCAGCAACTCTCTTTCTCAGAGTCCAAGTTTCTGAACCATACAACGATATACTCCAAATGTAACATTTTATAAGTCTTTTTCTTAAATCAATATCCATCTGATTTGTAAACAAGTTTTTTCTGTTATAGAATGCAAATTTACCCTTACGAATTCGATCTCTAATATCTAAGTTACATCTGCCGTCTTCCTAGGTTACGATTGTGTTATTAAAATCTACAAAAGCTGAAATGACATTATGCACGATCATAATTAGATGACCATCAGTCAAAAGGTAGAAATACAAGATTGTTAAGATGTATTCCTATTATAGGGCTTTGTATCAAGTTTTAAGGCTCATAATGAAGAGAATAGATGCAATAGGTGCTTTTTTGGACAATAGGTGCTTCAAAGGATGCGTTTGCCATTCATTGATTAAAAAAAAGGTTTAAAATTCCTCACTAGATATCACTATTGCAATTCAAATCACTTGAAAGGCGCTAGTATGTAAAGTAAGAGTCCCGATTATCCGAATTAATGTGGATCAAGACTAACTCGGATAACCGAAAGACTCGGATAATCGGAAAACCGAAAGTTGAAAATAAAATTAATCGTCTCGGTTTAAATGTATATTTTAACAAATACAAAAGTTATACAGATACACCACACACAATTCATATTAAAAGAGTTCTTTTACTTAAAAAAGTCCGTAATTGTTTTTTGTTTTACTTTACTTTGGCGTTTTTCTGCAGCAATGTTTCGGCATTTTTTTAAGGATAACCCAGGATTGTTGGTATCGAAACCATTCCCCGATTCCAGGTAGGGGGTCATATGACTAGACGAACGAAGATGACGAAAAATAATCCTAGAAATATTTGATAGCTCGGTTAAAGCGGAAACTCGGATAATCGGGGCTCGGATAATCGAGGTTTTACTGTATTCAATTTGTCCTCCACTTGATCAACAACAGTTTCCATTCGAAAAAAGGGTCTATTTGAACATTTTCTACAGCAGAACGTAAGTCAACTGTAATAGCTAGCACAACAACTCTAAAGCTGTTCTTCAAATTTCACAGAATTTGACATCCTTCCTGGTTCTTCAAAAAGTCCTATACACCAGATGTCGTCCATGGTGAAGTTCAATGATGGGATGGCTAAGATTTCTGGAAACAATAGCTGATGATCCGCTCATCTGTAAAGTGTTGCCTTAGCAATCTTTAGACACAAAGATAGATGTAGAGTGGCGCAACATCTTGCATGAATATGGTATCTTGAGGAAACTCGCCTTGTTGCAGCTCTGGTATTGCAAAATTTGCCAACAATTCATAATACCGCTGTCCAGTGATGGGACAGATGGGCCCAGTCGGTATGGCCCGAAAAATACGGCCCAATGATTTTGAAATAGTGCCTTGCTTTTAATAGAGCTGACAAGTGAGTAATAAACATCATGCAAATAACTTAAGTTATTGCAACAGCGCTTTCTAATGACAAATTTTGCATTTTTTTTTTTTCAAGAAATGGCGACCGCATTCTATGAAGTACCTTTCTCCCACCTTCTCTTCATGAAGATCCTTAGATCTACTCCATCCAGAGCCAGCTAAGTAGGGATACTTTAATTTCAGCAACATTGCAGTTAAATGCTATTATTTTTTATTTTTTAATTTCCTGAACACTTTCATTTCCCGCATTTCTCCGCAATTTAGTTATAGTTCAACCCATTAAATCCCTAATGAATCAATATTCTGATTGCTCTTTTAAGCTACTTGATCTAATACAATCCCGTAAACTAACTTCATTTGCAAGTCAGAGAGGTGTTTGTTAAAGTTTCTCATTTCTCGCAATTTCTCGTTAAAATCTCGTAATGTTTGTTTACGTCTATATTGATCAGAAATTGACTAAAATGTTTGCAGTAAAAAGACGAAGTTGATTTGATTAAATTGAAAACAATTCGAAATCCATCCGAATTACATCTTGGAATTACATTCATACTCATTAGCTCTTTTGTTAGCATATTTATAATTTAATGGTTGGATTTTATTTTATATTTCAAGTATTTGTTTAGCATTAATTTAATCTTTTCTCAGTATATTAAAATATAAGTTTAATTTAGAATTTAAATTATTGATTATTTATTTGTTTGTCCATTTATTATTAGGTTAATTTTTAGTTTAATTTATTACATTAAGCTTAGTTTGTATTCTCAATGAAATCTGATGGAAAAAGAATACGATCCTACTTTCACTGAACATTTATCCTAATCTTAATTTTTCAGAACGCGTTTAAAACTGGCAACGCTTCAGTGCTATTAACAGTTCAATATCTACTTTCCTTAATTTTACTTAACTAGTTGACCCGCGCGAATAATTCACAAACAAAAACCACCTTTGAAAAATAATAAACAAATCCAACAGCTGTCGTGCATGTTAGTTAAACACATTGTCAATAGATGGCGCCTTTTCCATTTTTATAAAAAGTTTGACCCGTGCGAATAATTCGCATGGTATCTTGATCAGTGACCGAATGGTAATGTGGAAATAAATAAATGAACAGATTGTCTTCTACATTTTTATAAAAAGATTTTTAAAATAAAGTCACGAAAACATTAATTTTAAACAATTTGTTTATTTTTCGTCAATATGGTGAAATAATCTTCAAAATGATATCTCAATCATTGATTTTGATGAAGTATTAAAGGAAATAAAAAAAAATACCTTTGAGAAATAATGCATGAGAAGTTGACAAATTTGTATGTTTTTTATTGTAATAAATTGTTTATTTTAATTTTTTTTTTTTTTTTTATTTATTTATTTCTAAATTTAAAATTACAGTCCTGCTAGGTTTTCAAAATGAAATCCTGTGATGCAGGTGCTGAAAGTATAAATAATTTATATTTGTAATTTAAAAAGTATTAATCATATAAAATCATATAAAAATTATATAATTACGCAATTATACAAATTATACTTAAATTAGATTCAATTATATAATTATATAAAAATCAATATATCACAGAAATACAAAGAGAAAATCAAATACAAAAAGAAAATTATTATAAATATCATTCATTACAATAAAATTTAAGGTTGCCAAAATATTTTTTACTTATTATCCTAATTACAATTTCTTTCTTTAAATGTTTATACTGTATAACATTAAAAATTTCTAAATCTAATTGTGAAAATAAAACTTTAAATAACAATCTCTCATGCCAAAATTATTCAACTAAAAAATATATAAACAAAATATCAATACACAAGACCAAAAACACACAAAATATAAATATAGTATATATAATCAAAAATACCTAAATATTCCAGATAATTTCGCCAAATATTATTTTTTTCAGTATTTGCCTTTTTAATATACTTATTTTATTAAATTTATTTTGTTTTAATTCATTTGTAATTTGCATAAAAATCTTTAATAGAATTCTATTTTTATTTCTTAATCCAAAGTTGTTCTTAGGATTTTCATAATATAAAATCTTTATTAATGTATTTCTAGTAATATTTTCTAAGTTATAATTTCTAATTTGATTTCTAATTTTATAAAAGTTATTTATTATTAAAGAATATAATATTTTTTCTCTTGGCATTAAAATTTTATATTTTATTCTTATCTGTATTTTTTCATTCTTTGTTAATATACAATAATCTTGTATTATGTAATTCATTATTTTATTTAATATTCTATTTATGTTATTAGTGTCTGTATTACGTAAATGTACCCAACAACATAATCCATAATTTATTAATGAATCTATAAATGATTTATATATTAACATCTTGTATCTTATAGAAAAGATACCCTTTATATGTTGAAAGATATATATTAATGAATTAAGTTTATTTAATATATATAAATAATGTGTTTTCCAAGAGAATTGATCATTAATATATAAACCTAGATATCTAATTGTTTTAATAATTTCGATATTTTCACAATTACAACTTTGGAAGTTTATGTCATCATCTAATAAACAATTATAATCATGATATTTTATTACTGGATTTGTATGTAAAAATTTATTTTTTGTTTACAGCCGAGCACTGCGACCTCAAAGATCTATTGTGCACGGAAATAAGGACAGACGGAGAGAAAGACTGAGAAAGGATGGTGTGAGAAATGCAGGGGAAATGGGAGAACCCGGGAAAACCTGCCCAGCGCGGATCGCCTTCATCAACGAAACCCACATGAGAACCGGACCTCGGTACCCACAGGTGAGAAGCCAGTGTCTTAGCGACATCGCCAACCGCGCGGCCAAATAATATATAAGTATTTTGGTAAACAATCGTCTCATTTGGGTGGTCATTCTTTTCAATCACCAAGATTAGCAAGATAAGTAAATCCGATGCTCGTGAATTTCTCAGTAATATTCATTGTTTGAATCATAATAAAAATATTTGTAAATAATTAGTTCTTAAGAACTTACAAGTATTTTATGCTGACTATAAAGTATCAAGTACTTACTTTGCAAACGCCAGATTTACAGGAATAATTTCTTTGTTTGTTCATTTCGTAGTTACTGTCAAATTCAGTTGTTGTTGTTGAAAGTGTTTCCTTCGTTGATGGCATCTGATAAATGTTTGCCTCAGGGCTTTTTCCATAGATAGTGTGGATCAATAGCACTCCCATGGGTAGAGTCTCTAATGTTTTAGTGAGACCACTCTAGTGTAAGTAATACTCCCGGAGAAGAGTGGGAGGATGAAGAGAACGACACGTGACACTCGTTTTTATCTTTTTTAGCCTACTCTCCTATCAAAGTGAGTCTCCTAAAGTCAGTCAGTTTGCGTCGGATTTTAATAACTTTTCAACCGCTTCATAGATCTTCTCGAAACTTAATGTGAATATTTACGGCCGAGAGACGACATAACTTTTGTATTAGAGAACTTTTTCAAAGTATCCTTCCCACATATAAACATTAGAAAAAAATATTTTTTTATTGATTGCTAACAATGAATATTAATTGTCGTGATGAAATTAATTAGATATAAGACAATTTCAGAAAGCAATACAGAGGACAGAAAATTTATAGTCTTTGTACAGATATAATTTCAAATAAATGAAAACGCTTCGTTTGTATTGTTTACGATTTTAACAAACAAGCAAATGTAGGAAAATATTCTCTCCATTTAGACTGTAATAATCGGATGTCAGGATATAATCGATGACACGAACTTGATTCTTTAACTTTCAAAATTTTCTTTCAAAACTAAAGTGTGTTGAATTAAAGTTCATTCAGATGTACATGGTGAAAAATACATAAAGGGAGAGAATATTTCATTCGCTTATAGCCTACATATATTCGTCCATGAAAAGTCCATGAAAGTGAAATAAGTTTTAATAATTTTTTCATTAAAGTATTTCAAATCAATAGGAATTTTGAATTTTCGTTTCTGTAATGTATAATAATAATTCTTTTCTTTGTCATGACTGCTTCTAAATCTTCATTTTTAACTGTAAACAAGATACATTCCTTTTGCACCTTCTGGCAAATCCCCTGTGGAAGAATATCAATCCTTTCCAAGTCTATGAATGTTGATTTGGAATCCATTCGTAATTCGAACGATGCAATTCGAAGATCCCTTGGCTCTGGAATGGGTCGATGGAAAAGCGGGATTTGTAGCTTCTTTGCCAACTCGTCTGCTCAACAACCACTAAATCGTCTGTTAGCAGAGAAACGCCTACACCGTCCCCTTAGCTCTCATTACAAAAGGGCTAACACTCATTAATCTACAATGGTATTCATAAATTGTTTATGAGATTTTACGAGCTACGTCGCCTACTTTCTGATATTCTCAATATGCGTTACGGCGTCATCTGTCCACCAAATCGGGAACTATTGAATAATTGCATGAAGTTCATATTTCATACAATTTATTACATGAAGAGAATAAAACTTAAATTCAACTTTAAAAAAATCTTACAGCAGAATTATAGATAATTATTTAATCGTTTCTAAGATTAAATATTTTCACGTAAAGTACAAAATTTATATAAGTGGGATAAAATTTATCCATTTGAAGTGCGTTTAATTTCCATATGAATCTGTCTGGGTTGATTAAAAATAGCTGTTTTTTAAAAAAACAAGATTTGCTTTTTGATAGATAAATGAAATAATAAATAAAAAAACAGGAATTATTCATTTTTATATTATGTGTTAAAAATTAAAACAAAGGACCAAGAATTATTGTTTTACTAAAAATTGTTCATCTTTATAATCACGTTATTTCTTAAATATTTTGTTGAAGTATTTTTCTTTATTCTAAGAGGTTTTAATTTCCTTTCGATTGTAATGAAGAATGAATTATCACTAATGATATCTGGAAAAAAAAAAACAACTTTCAAATGTTGTATGCTATCGCAGCCGACGGGAGGTGATACCTCGAAACAGTTATGTCCTGCTACTTACAAGATTCTCAAATCATTGCTATTCAAGGTTTAAATTTTTTTTTTGATTGCATGCATATTTCAATATACTTCTTAATTCTATAAAATTATTTTAAAGAATTAAAAAAATCGTTACTTATTTTTACTATTACTGTCACCTGCTTTTCAAACACTCTGTCTCAAGACTTACAAGCTTTAAAAGCAATACAGTAATTTTTTTAACTTGAAAATCAAGAAAACGACGTATTTCGAAATTTTATGTATATTGTTAAGGTCGCAATTGTCTCAATGACATCTGCTTAAATATATTGTAAATTTAAGGACTGGATTAAGCATATCAACCTTTTTATGAAAACAAGAATGATTATTAAAAAAAAAAAAACTTTACACTACGCCAATTATCCGGATCAATTTACAAAAAAAAATATAAAATTTAAAAAAAAAAAAAAAAAAAATTAAGAAATATTTTTTGTGTTTAAATACAGGCACGTATTTGTTACTTTTGTTCTTTTAAAAATATTTTTTGTGTTTAAATAATTGCAACTTTGGTTCTTGGAATAAATGCAGTTTCACAATAACATGTTGCGAGAGTGATTTTCACTTATGACCAATCATCCAGATTTCTGCATATCCGGATCTTACCAATCCCCAATTAATCCGGATAAATGAAGCTCTAATGTACTTGTAACGTTGACTTGTAACGAAAAATTAATTATAAATTCTTACATTTTACCTTATTCTTTTGAAAAGACAACAACAGCTACTCACCTAAAAAGATAGAAAAAAAGAAATGAAATCCTGCTTAAAATTCGAAAACACTTATTTTATTTAGATTAAAGACTAATTAAATTCTAGAATTGAATAACTTAAAAAAAAAATCATTACTTCTAAAAACTATAAAAAAAATAAGCATTATTACATCTCAGAATATTAAAAAGATCACTATCAAATCAACATAATAATTATAGTTTGGAAATAATAAAAAAAGAAATATATCACTAAGATTCTATTTTCATTTTCAATTTATATAACTAGCAGAAAGATCCGTTCTTCGCTCGGGTTACAAAAAACAAACATCCTGAAGTGGATTTGAAAAAAACTGCAATTGTGAGATCATTTCGAAACTTTTCCGGTTGGTACAAAAAAATAAAAAAAATAAAATAAATGAGGTCTGATCTCATTTTTGTATAATTTAATTAATTAAAAATATTTCCTTATTTATTTGAAGATATATCAAACATATAGTAAAAAAAATAAAAATAATAATAAATTATATTTGACATTTGTTTAATAAATGTTTGCTTCTAATTATGTCTGGATAATGACTGCCAGGCAACGGCCGAAACTACTGAGTAATTATTCCTTATATTGTTAACTTTTACTTTAGGTTTTCAGTCTGTTAAATCATTACCATAAGAAATTCTGTATTTTTTTTTTTTTTTTTTTGTTAAAATGTCTAGGCGTGTTGCCTAGTTGCTTAAAGCTTGAATTTAATATTGTTTAATTGGAAATTGTCTCAGGTAAGTCGGAAATTACTCAAAGCATTATTGTCAATAAGCAGAGCCGGCGTTAGGGGGTGGC
>JAFIDM010021685.1:0-14397 GCA_023159025.1 Thereuonema tuberculata
GATGACTATCTCCCAGGCTAATTGGACGGCAGTGGCTGACTATGCTGACTATGCTCAACAATGTTGAGATTCAAAAAAAAGATTGAATACATTCCTTATTGATGGGGGAAAGGAAAGGAGATATAAGTCAAAAAACCATATACAGAGAGTTGTAGTCCCTATGGCCTAATGGATAAGGCATCTGACTTCGGATCAGGAGGTTGCAGGTTCGATTCCTGTCGCGGATGTTTCATTGTAAAAATTATTTATATTTTCCATTCTCAGAAAATTGCGCCGGACAGACACACAGACAGACAGACAGACAGACAGACAGACAGAGAAATAAAAGCTTTTAGTAATATAGATTGATACCTTTCAGTGGTTTTTCAGTTACAAATAGTGATGGTTTTTGAGTTACAAATAGTTATTTTTGAGTTACAAATAGTTATTTTTGAGTATCCTCTGTAATAGAAATAGCGCTTCTTTCTTTCTTGACTTTTTTTTATTCAAAAATCTCCGTGTACACGAGCTTGTTTTTCAATATCACACAGAATTATCACATATAGTTCACAAATACAACATACAGTTATAATTTTTATTTTAGAATTAAAAATAAACAGACGGATCAGAAATAAATAAAAAATCTTGAGATTCAAAAGAAAAAAAAAAGGGTGAATTCATTCATTATTGATTGGGGGAAGGGGAAGGACACATAAGTCAAAAAACAATATAAAGTGAGTAGTAGTCACCTTGGCCTAATGGATAAGATGTCTGACTTCGGATCAGAAGGTTGTAGGTTCGATTCCTGTCGCGGACGTTTCATTGTAAAAATTATATCTATCTCCCATTCGCTCAGGAAATTGCGCCGGACAGACAGACAGAGAAATAAAAGATTTTAGTAATATAGATTAAGTTGAAGAGAACGTAATTTACAACATCAAAATCAATTTGCCTTAATATTTTGTGCATCCACCTCGTGCCTTTTTAAGGGCTTGAACTCGATGTGTCATTGACTCGACAAGTTTTTCACATGTTGTCAAGGTTCGATTTCATGGTATTTTAGATGTGAATAATTTTCTCAATTAACTCTGCTATACTGGTACAACAATATTTACTTCGTTTTTCACACATTAAATTAATTTTCATCCTAGAAAATCAGGTCTCTTCCAGTCCTCGGATGTCCAGTGTTGATACAGATCGAGAAACCTTTTTCTTTCTTCAGCATGCTTTTTTGTTAGGAGGGCTTTCTTTGCAGGTTTTTTTCTTTTTAAGATTGAGATCAGAAAGGCATCTTAGCACTGTTTGATGGGAAATTGAGTCTCAAACTACTGCTCAATCTTAAAAGCAATCTGTCTTGAACTCTGTTTTCTGTCTTTGCTTTGCAATCCTTTTCATTGCCCTGCACAATCTGGGAATTGAGATTTTCTTCCGACCACATTTGTACCTTAAACTTTACTTTCCAGTTTCAGCTTGTTTCTTCAATATATTTCCCATAATTTTGTGGTCAATTGTTAATTTCCTAGCAACTTTCCTATTGGAGATTCCTTCAGCTTCGAGTCCCAAAATCATCCCTTGCTTCCTTGGAGAAATGTCTTTTCTCTTTCCCATGATCTGTAAAAACCACTTCAAAAGTTCGTAAATATGTTAATCTACAGCAGTTTGCATCAAAGTTCAAGTGTTGAAGCAAGAAATGTCAATATTTCATTAATGAACTTAACATAATCTAAAATTGAGTCAAAACGCTTACTGGGGTTATTTTTTGGGACCTAACTGTATTGCAATAAGCATATAATTAAAAATTGAACATTCAACTACGAAAACTGCATATATTATTTCGTCTCATTATATTTAATATTAAAACACAAATTGAATTACGAATTAAGATTTATAATGTTGTGAATTTTCGTAAAGCTTGGAAACATTACCTTAAATTCTTTACATTAACAGTAAAAATCAATTCATGGGTGCTAGTGTACTCGGAAAATTACTCCTAAATTAAGGAATTAGATGCTGAGAACGGAAATTGAAAAATAGCTGAATTTCAGATGAAGTGATTGCCAGAGGAGATTTGAATGGGTTGACACAGAGCAGATGGAAGATGGCAGCTGTAAATGTCATCTCTAGAGATTAAAGATCGTTACAAAGCAATCATTCAGTTAGCAAAGGTTAACTTAGAAATTAAAGAATGTGAAACAAGATAAAGCAGATCAGTTTCTCAAAAGAAGATAATAATAGTCGATTGTAATAATGATTGCTGGAGGAAATGTTTATTAAAACGCAATTAGCGTCTAAAGACCACTACTATCTGATCAGTAATTTACCAAATATTATACAAAGAAATCAAAATGTTTGGTCTAACGATGAATTTGTTAATACACATCCAACATAAAAATTACAATACAGGGTAGTTATAATTAAATTGACCCTACTCTCAGCACGCTGGAACAGGTTGTAATTAACATACGACAATGGCACCTGGTAGATATGCTAATAAAATAAGCGGACGCGATTTCCGCTTAAAAAAAACTAGTTCAACTTTTCGGCATTGGTGAAAACATAAGAAAAGTTCATTATCAAACGATTTTAAAGAAGTTATTCAATATGTTCCTGCTAGGTGAGTTACATGCTGCATGCGTAATAAAGCTTGATCAATGGTTGCAAGCAGCATTTCCGGTGGAATGTCAGCGACATTCCACTGTATGCTTGACTATAGATCAGGCAGAGATCGCACGCATCCCTCATAGACGCGATCTTTCGATATCCCCAAAACCAGAAGGAGCATGGATTTTAGTCCAGAGATCCTAAAGGTCACTCATCAGGAAAATCTCTGGAGGTTATGTGATCATTCGTCAAAGACGAAGGAAGCGGTTCTTTCACTTCTGAACCGGTATGCGGTGTTGATCCATTCTGCATAAAAACAATAGTCTCTAAATAATTTTGTTTTTCCAAGGCAGAAATCAAATGCTGAAGTAAACCGTGGTCGTTGAGGTGTAGTGTCTTCGAAGAAAGCCAGGATTTGAGTACAGCCCAGTTTTCCATTACACAAGGATACGATGAGCATCTGCTGCAAGGAAGAAGTGGAACTCATTCCTAAACACAATGTTAGAAGATTCAAGAGCAGACTATATCTCTCGAACATTGCACCATTCTAGTTAAATATTTTATTTGCAAAAGTTGTTTTCAAAGTTATAAAGAAACACTTTTTTATAAACAGTTTTGTAAGAAAAACAAATCTTTTCAGGATAATTTTTACTGTTTTTTTTTTATTACTTTCCATGGTTTTATACAAGTAATTTCGCCATTTGCTCAGTTTGATATTCCCCTGCTTCTGACAAGGTTTTCTTTTTGGATTGAAGTATATTTTTTTTTTATTTAACATAATATTCTCGCTACCAACATTTCTGTGTCATCCCAACAGCGCTTCAGAAACAGTAGGTACACAGAAACAAAATACAAGGTGGCGCCACCAACATTTCTTTTGTCTGGATTGACATTATTTTAGGGCAGGAGCTTCACTTATAATGACAAAGCGTAGCGCTGGCGACTGCGAAACTGGTAAATCAATTATGTATTTGTTTATAGTTTCCATTTTTAGTATATATATATATATATATATATATATATATGTAAGGACATCATGGCTTTTAAAAAATCAGCTTAGAACATCGTTTTCAATGTTGTGTTTTTGAAAACTGTCACGGTATTTCAAAAATGGGAAATCTGTTTTACTTTCGTGAATATTTCGCGGGTTGCCACTAGTATGGTTGATTTCCAGAGTTTTCCATCGTTAACATTTCTAATTCGTATTTACAAATCGTTTCGTCTTAATTCGTCTTAATTCCATAGGTTCTGTGTCCTAAACAAGAAACCCAAAAACTTCTAAATTCGAATTGATTTTCAATGATTCAAATATCACAATGTCCTGCTTTACTAAAATAAGAGAAGAAATACATTTTCTAAAGTAAGTATGAAAGAAAATTAAGAATGAACAAGCGATTACCTTTTATTGTAATAAAATTCAATAACATTTTAAAAAAAAGAACATCGTGTAAAATGAACTTAGTAGCTTTCATTCCTCCAAATCCCTTTGATACATTCATAATAATTTGGGATTTCCTTTTCAACTGACTCTGACTTTGGCAGCCCCAGAAGGGAATTCAATGCATTAAGAGTTCACAAAGGAAGATGTTTTCCACATTTTGGGAAAGTGCAGAACATGGTTCAAGCATAATAGCATACATTAACTAAAAGAGCAACTTCCTCAAAAACAGATTTATCTGACAACATTCTCAAGTACTATTCCTCAATCGTCATTTCAACTCAAAGAAGTCAATTTCATTTGTAAGTAATTGTTTTGTGTTTTTTTTAACAAAATGCATTTTTCCATACTAGATTTATCTGCTTTCTGGTATATTATCAAAGAAATAGGTTACCTTACAATAGGCTAAACTTTCTTGCAATTATCATGCATTTTTGGTGAATAATTGGAACTAATTTTCATTTCACATAGAATCTGCACGAGTTTACTACTTTGTGTAACGTCACTAAATAAAATATTCCCAATTTAAATCTTAAAACAAAGCCATTTTAGTGGATTAACAATGCCCTGATTGTTTTGTTTATATTTCAATCAATCAATTTTTCTTTTCTAATAATTTTCGTAAAATTGAAAATTCATAGAAACAATTTGTATGTAATAGACATAAATTATTTGAAAAACTTAATACAATTAAGCCACCGCACATGACTAAAACTACAAAATTACAAGATTAAAGAGCTCACATTTCTGCTGCAATCGATTTCACCACAATAAAATGATATGGAATCATCAGGCAAAAATAAAATACACAATTAATTACAAAAACTCAGTCTTTGTAATTTGTTTATGTGTTTTCAAGTTCATTTGAATTGATGAACTATTGTCGAACGAGACACTACAGTTGATATTATTTTAAAACCGTCAGGAGATATGAAGCAATGCTCTCTTCTGTTTGAACAGCAATGGTAGTATCGAGGACTGCAGCAGCATTGTAAAGTTCCAGAGGAACATGTTTTTGTGTCGTCAAGTTGGATTCGAAGATGGACAAATCGCTGATGCTTGGCTGCACATTTTTTGAAGATATACTTTAATGAAAAATACTTCGATCGATGGAAGTATTGATTTTCGCTATTTGGAACAGTGCAATATTAATGCTCCTTGCGTGATAGTATTTAAAGCGTTAATATTATTTTTTTTGTTTCATTTGTAGGACTATGGGAAAGATTGTGATCGGCGTCTTGGATCCAAGCCATCGAACGTTCAGCGCCGTATTTAGATTACGGATCGTATATTTTGAATTTGACGATTAAGGGATGTCAGAGGAACAGATGAGAAATGCTGACTTACTGGAATTCGGATACCGATTAATAAAGAGATTAAGTAAATTGTTTTTTTGTGTTTTTATCGAAGACGTATTCATCTGAAGATATTCGAGTTCTATCAAGTATTTATATGTTGGGTTTACAACAGTGACTTACACAGCCGATTGAGTGCAATGATAATGTTATTGATAAATTATTTGCATTGAGTGATTAAAAGTTTTAAACAAGGAACTTTTTTTTCGATGAAGTTTAGAACTTTGGATTATCAACTCTAAAAGCTAGAAAACTGTATGAACTCATTGTGCACCAGTTTATATGTTAAAGGAAAGAAGAATTTTGTGCAAGAAAGATGTGGCTAATGATTTTAGAAAAGAATTGTAAATAGGAATATTTTTATTACAATTTTTGTTTGTCTTATTGCGGGCTATTATCAGTGGACATTAAATTGTGAATTATTGGACTTTTTGAATTTACCTAAAAACTTTTTAACTCTGTTAATGCTCATAGTATTTTGATATTATGACAATTAATTTTAATAAATATTTTTGTTCATTTTCAAGAAATCAAATAAAATTTTAAAACAGTTGAAAGTTGAGGCGGAAGAATATATGTCGTCATTTAGCAATTTCTCTGAAGGAAGAATGAGAGGGAACTTTCATTTGTGTATGGAAACGTTTGAATATTTATTGATTCGCAATGCATTTAAAAACTAAGAAGCTAAGATCATAACATTTTTAGACAGTGTTAATGTGATCAACAGATTGCACAAAAATAACTTTTAATAACTTTTTTTTTTATTTAATTTTCCACCCAAGTAACAGCAACTCACATTTTCCAGTTACAGAATAAGTGTAGAGAAATTTCACTTTAATAGATTTTATATAACACAGTATCAATTCAATGTTCATCTTCGGAATATTCTTTGCTTCCTGATTTCACTGTAAAATATACATTTCCTTACAATTGTTTGTATTACCAAAATGTAGAAAGTCAGGCAATGGTTGCATCTTCTAATACTCATGTAACAAAATGACCTTTAACTTCCTCAAAAATTCACAAAATAGATTAATAAAATTTTTTCCCACCCTTATTAAGTGGCAATTAGACCATTATTAGAATCATGTTTGCTATGCGTTTTTAAATCAGTGTTATTAAAAATTTTATATACTCGTTATATTCATTATACATTCGAATATATTCACTTGAATGTTATATTATTCCACAATCAAAACGAACAAAAGAATTCTGTTTAATCAACTTGAATCTGGGGTTTATGGAATACAAGGTGTTTCTGTACAGATTTTTCCCAATTTTCGGTGATATACTGTTTTTACTTTAGTTAGGAAACTGTGAAATATGTTAGTATAATATCTATCATTGTTAAGATTTAAAATTAATTGCTAAAATTAATTAATGGCGTTATTAAATAAACAGCATGAATATTCTAGTTTAATCGGAAAATAAAACAATAGGTAGGGCTAATATGTCAATGCTTGCACAACTTCATCACATTTGTGAAAACGCCATTTTCATCAGTGCGCTTGTTGCGATAACACAGAAGTGTATTTTGCTCGTTTTAATTTTTATATTGTTCTTTAATTAATACATTATGGCATCAAGAGGCTGTATTAATAGCCCTGATTCGTTTTATTACATTTGTGGTAGTTTTATTCTTTAAAAAAGCAGCGCAATGTAACAGATTTTATCAGATAAACATAAAGTCCGTATTTCGATATAACGCTTGGAGACCACGACTGGAAATGGACCCACATAAAGTCTGTCCCACATGTGTTGAGTATCTGAGGAAATGGACTCAAGATAAAATATATTCCAATGGTACGGCGGGAGCCAGTGAGTCATCAGGAATCTAATTCTGTTTAACCACAATAAAGGGCTACAACAGCAAAAACAAGAGAGGATACAACTACTTCGCCTATTAGACCTGTACTGTGTGGTCCTGATTTACCTGTGCCACTATCTCCTACATCATTAAATTCGTCATCAGATTCTGAAATTGAAGTTGAGTTAAGCAGCAGGGAAACTGATAACTTGTACAAAAGTCCTGAAATTAACAGTGAACCACAGAAATTTACACAGTGAATTAAATGATTTCGAAAACGATTTAAGTTTTCCGAAGGAAAGTGTTCAACTTTAGGATCAGGACTCAAAGCTAAGAATTCACTTGCTCCTGGAACAACATTTTCATGGGACAGAAGTCGAGAAAATGAATTTACTAAGTATTTTTTCTCAAGAAGAATCACTTGTATATTGAAGAGATATTCCTGAGGTTCTATGCATTTATCCTCAACTGCTGTTTATGTCCCATCACAGTAGACATTATTCATTGATTCTATTACGAAAAACTTAAAAAGAGTCCTTTTGCTTAACGGTAACATTTTCGTCTCAATAACTGTTAGTCATTCTGTACATCTGAAGGAATCTTATGGAAATCTGGACTTTCTCCTTAATAAAATAAAATATCAGGAATACAACAGGTAGATTTCTGAAGATTTAAAAATTTTAACCATGATATTAGACCAACAAAGTGTCTACACAAAAATGCCTTTTTTTTCCTCTGTGAGTAAGACATTAGAACTTATAACCAGCATTGGATCAGAAAACAATGGCCAGAAGGAGAAAACTTAAATCCAGGATCAAAGAACGTTGTTCTCCAGATTTTAGTGGAACAAAAAAAAGTAATTTTATCACCCTTCTATATTAAATTAGGATTGTTAAAGTTAAACTGCCCCACGATAAGCCTATACAGGCTTTTGGGGGTCGCAGGAGATCAGGCTCCCAGCGTTTAGGACCAACGGGACGAAGTTGAGGTCGGGTGTTCAGCCCGACGCCCGCCCGCCTTTAACTCCCGGGAAAGAAACCCGGTACCCATTTTACAGAGAGCTGGATAGACCATTGAGCCCGTTTGAAGATGAAAGGAGCGTAGAAAAATCCCCGCCCTCCGCGGAGGCCGGGAATCGAACCCGCTACTGACCAAGCGCCCTGACCACTTGGCTACCCACAAATTAGGATTGACGAAGCAGATTTGTCAAGGCTTTGGACAGAAATGGTGAATGGTTTCAATGTTTCATTAAATTTTTCCCACATTTATCAGACGCAAAAATCAAAAGAGGTGTGTTTCCTGGCACAGATAAAAGGCGATTTATTGAAAGATGCAAATTTTAAGGTGAAAACGAATTAAAAAGAAAAGTTAGTTTCAAAGATGTCATTCAGAAATCTCTAGGCAATAACAAGGGCCGCAACTAAAAGAACCCTCATGGAAACTATGCTGTAGAAATTTAAAAATTCATGTTACAACAAGAGCTTAAAAATTCATTTTCTGTACTCTCACCTTAACTATTTTCCCAAAAACCGTGGTGTGTCGAGTGAAGAGCAAGATGAGAGATTTCACCAAGATATAAAAAAATGTATACATAAACGGTATCAAGCAGCTGGAACGTTCACATGATGAGAGATTACTGCTGTAGTTTAAAAAGAGACACTACATCTATTTCAATCTATAAAGGCTTCAAGCATTAGCTTGAACGAAAAGAAAAATAATTTTGTCAGAAAAACTAATTCTATTATATTATTTATTTAATTAATTAATTTAATTACTTAATTTCTGTTGACAAAAAGGATTTTTATGTAGATTTTATCCATGTAACCAATGACTTACGAAATGTATATTTTCTTAAGTAAGGATAAAGACCTAAGATTTTCACGATTATACAAAATTCTTACGTGATAGAGAAAAATCGATTTTATTTTTTAAATCAGCACAACAAATTTTATCTAAATCACATAAATTTATGTAAGCCACAGTTTAATAGTTGAATTTTGTAGGCATGTGATTATCAATGTCTTTGTTAGACATCCTAAAAATAAGTCAAGATATTTACAGCGGTTTAAGAATAAGTTATTGATTCCTTAGCTAATTAACCTGGAAATTTTAATTTGATCCATTAGTAGAATAATTTAACAGCAGGGAAACAGGAAATTTAAAAGTAACGCAGAACAAAAGCTTTCACATTGGCAACGAACTTAAGTTCATTAAACAACAGCTTTCGAACAATAAGTTACGTAATGAACTTTAAGGAAAAATAATTTTGCTTATATAATGTTTCGTTCAATGCTGAAGTAAAGATTAATTAGGATTTTTTTTATTTTCTGAGGAAACTAAAGGAAGCTTTCCTGGAAAGTGTTGAAAAGCTTCGTAACGGTTTGTATAGTTATTTAATTCACGTGACAATCACAAACAGTTAGAAACATAAAAGAAACTTTCAATAATTAAACACAGTAGCTGAATAATGGAAAATCCTGAATTACAGAACATTCAATATTCTACATTCAGTAAAGAAGCAAATGTTTTCAGAATCCGATATTGGATGCTGAGTAAATTATATGAAAGTTTTTCGATACTAATATTTTCATTACAAGAGACCAAAGGTAATGAAGCGAAAAGCAAACACGAAAAAGCATCAGTCATTTACAGAACCAAGATTTTGATTAATGAGAGGTTGCGGTAGTTGTGTCAGGTTGGAAACCCCTAAATGTCGGTTAGAAGTGAACAAATTCAAAAACTGTTTTTTAGTGTTGGACGCAATTTTTATTATTCGAAATATGTTCAATCTGTGTCTGTACAATCTTGCCAATGCTGTCTTAATTCATTTTTTGCACATATCCGTAGTTTGGCTTTGCAGGAATCCTTCGATGTTCTTTCTTTTAAGATCATAATCTTGGAATTATCTCCTGCCTTTCAGAAAGGCGTAAAATTTTGTGGGAGATACCCGTAGTTTCTCAGCCATCTCCTGTGAACGTTGATGTGGGTCAGACTCGATCAGTTCTTTCACCTCTTTGGCTGAGACCACTTTTCTTTCATGGCGTTCTTTAAGTTGTAATCTCCATCATGGAATTTTTGAGAAGTGGTAGCAATTTCATCATCAATTCTCATACATTCACTTTCTCCTTCTGTAGCACAGCCGCGATTTCTGAGATCTTGTATTAATATAGCTAAAGGAATATCAACTTTTTTCCTAGAATTTGAGGGTCTGAAGTGCTTTGTGAAAAAGCTGTCCCCTCCGTCATTAGGAGAAATGACGCCGATAAAGATCATACCCACGGAAAATTCTTGGAATTGAATCAGTGTGGAACTGAAATTACAGACAAAAGTGACCTTATATGCGATTACTGTATTTAAGACCTGACCATACATCCGATAATCCATATCAAAGAATTCCTATTAAATGAGCCGGGACTTTAGAAAAGTGACCTTATATGCGGGATGACCTTATATGCGGGTGACCTTATATCGAGGTCCGACTGTATTTTCCTTTTCTCTTCAGCTACTGATAATCTCCTAAGAACTCATAGAGCATCACTTGTCGAATATACGACAACTCCATATTTTGATTCAACTCACAAATCATGACGCAGAATACAGAAAGTATCTCACGACCAGTCGATACCAAATGCAGTAGGGATGATCCTACATAAGGCTTTAATTACTTCACTAGAAGTGGTGATAAACCGACGTTTAGTTGCTTAATAGTAATACTAAGTTGATATTACTATGATCAGACGTGGGATATTATTTTGTTACTCAATAGATTAGACTTTCCAACCTGACAGATCTACAACCAAAAACGTCGTATACTTTTCCGGATGTTGGAGGGATGTTAAATTCAGGGTAAGGAATTCTACAAATAAAAAACAGGTTCAAAATCCTCTATTTTCCATTGTCCGATACAATTGTGGGATTACAACCTCTACCAACCACCAGTGTAGAATTTACCGAATACAGTGATTACAAGTTTGCAAGAAGAAAAATTTATGCTGATTTAATAAGATCGTCGAGCAAATTTTATTTAAAACATTAAATCCAGTTATTTTTTATTTAAAATATTTAAACTAAAGTTAAAAAAGTTTTACATTTCCGAATGAAATTTCTTTGATTGCCACTAATTGCAAAGCTTGTAAATGTGAATTTATCCCGATTCGCTGAATACTGAACATAAACAACTAATCTAAAAATAATAAGAAACGTAAAGAATCTCACTCTTCTTGAATTGTTTGTGGCGCAAAAAAATTTGGGGTTTTTATTTGTATTATTTGTTGTGATAAAGTGGAGTCTTTTCTTCCCTAAATATAGTCCTTTCTGTAAAATGAAACAAAGTCAGCGAAACCTTGAAATTTACTCAATTACCTCCACAGGTAATTCCTTCACAAACTTAAATTTGCTGAAAGGAAAAGTAAAATTAAGGAAACTTTTAAATAATAATCGTATTAACCAATTTCTAAAAGATTTTAATATTTAATATAGTAAAGAGGTTCAAATATAATTGTCGTATAGTTATATTTGATATTAAAAGACAAATTGATTTATTAATTAAGATTTATAATTCATTTATAATGATTTATAATAAATTTTCATAAAGCTTCGAAATATTACCGTAAATAAACACCGGTCTGATTAATAATTTACCTAATAATTACAAAAAGAATATAAAAGATTTGGTCTAACAATGTATCTGTTAATACACATCGCACATAAAAATGATAAATACCGGAGGGTTATAATTAAACTGATCCTATTCTCAGCACTCTGGAACGGATTGAAATGAACTTATGACAATGAAACTGGGTAAATACGCTACTTCTGCGATTCCGCAGAAAAAAAAAAAAAAAGCAGTTCAACTTTTTGCCACCAGGCGAGAAACATAAGAAAAGTTTATTATCAACTGATGGTTAAAAAAGTAGTTCAATATGTGCTCCAGCTGGGTCAGTAACATACTGCATGCGTAATACAAGATCATAAATGGTTGCACGCAACATTTCCGGTGGAATTTCAACGCCATGCACTTTATGCTTGACTGTAGATCAGGCAGAGATGCACACATTTCTGATATCCCCACAGCCAGAAGTCACATGGTTTTAAGTCTGGGGATCCTGCAGGCCAAGCTCCTGGAAAACTTCTGGACAATTATTTTACCTGAAAACAGTAGTCTCTAAATAATTTTGTTTTTCCAAGGCAGGAATCTCATGCTAAGCAAGGAGTTCACTGTAATGTACAGTCGTAATGGTTAACTTTACTGGTCCTTGAGATGCAGTCTCTTCGAAGAGCAATGGACCAAGAATAAAATTACTTGTGAACTCACACCATACAGTCACATAAGACGAGTGGATGCGACAAACCCCATATGCGACTGTTCTGAGTATTCACCGCTACCTTAAAGTGTAAAATAAGCTTCGTCAGTCCAAAGAATATTCCCAAACCACATGTTATCACCAATCATCGTTATGAAATCAGTGCATTGCTATGGTTCTTGAGGTTTCAGTTGTTGCACTACGTGAATCTCCAGTGTAAATTGGACCACAGAACTTTTCAAACAGTGGACCAAGGGATGGGCAATGCACGTGACACCGGTCGAGCACTGGATTTTAGACATGTGCTCCTTGATCAGCCACAGCAACTTCGTCAACAACGTCCATCGGAATAGACCGTCGTCCCCTTCCTGGTGACACACTCAAATCTCCAGTTTCTTCAAATTTTGTAATCATGTTCTTTAGCTTTTTTTTGTTTTGTTTCTTGACATGGGTCCTTTTCGCATTCCTTTCAATCGGCGATATTCACTCAGTGCAGCACAGCTGTTGCTCCTATTCGGATAAAATAATTTTACTAAAAGAGCACGGTCTTCCTTTCCAACAGCCATGGTAATCCTCGCGGAATGGCTTGCTTTGAATGTCTACTGGCATTTTATACTTACCTACAGCACCATAGTTTCGCCACCAATACTTAAAGTATTTTTTTTTTCAGAGGATATTATTATTTATAAAAATTGACATTGCATGCCAGTGTAGACCAAGCGATTACAGGTCGGCAAGAAGAAACATTTATGCTGAATTAGGAGGACCTCAAGCAAATCTATATTACTATATAAAATCTTTCTTTTCCGATTGTCCGGCGCAGTTCAACAATTGAAACAACACATGGTCCGGCGCTGTGAACACATGGCTACACTGAAACTTCCGCGACGGGAATCGAACTTGTAACCGTTTGAGCCGCAGTCAGACGTCTTATTCATTAGGCCACGGGGACTACATTCAAACTATTGGTTCATATGTTTTTTTTTTATTTATTTTTTTTTTTAAGGACGGGGGAAATGCATTTACGCATACCAAGGAATTGGTAATGTGAGACTCAATCTTAAAAGACTACTACTCACTAAAACCCTACGTCCGACTTCCAAAACACCCTACACGGAACCACCGTCAGCTACTACATCGCATAGGGCAGAGTGACTAAAAGTCCGACTCAGATATCATTTCGCAACTGATCAAGTCTGATTTTCTCAGTCAATCGGAGTTTCCGTATAATAGTGGCAGCGTAGTCAGCCACTGCTGTCCAATTAGCCTGGCAGATAGTCATCAAGCCAACGATGTTCTCTGGAGTCACACGCTGTCGAAGGGATTTCTTCAGCTCATTTCTATCTTCATGGAAGCGTGGGCAGACAAAGAAGACATGCTCCACATCCTCGTCCAAGAACTGGCAAATCGGACCTGACGTACTGTCGACAATTCCGAAGCGCCTCTGGTACGCTAGAAACCAACCATGGCCACTTAATAGCTGAGTCAGGTAGTGATCCACTTCACCATGCTTTCTTTCCATCCATGTTGCAATATTAGGTATAAGATTATGAGTCCATCTTCCACTGGTCGATGAATCCCATCCTCTCTGCCATCTGACCGTTGTCTTGCTTTTCACGGCAAGACGTGATCTTTTCACGTGATCTTGGGTCGGTGAGCGGCACGACGTTCCCGAATACCACTGCATATCGCGCTTCTCTCACTTGCTAAGAGATCGATAGGCGGCATCCCTGCTATGACGCACACGGTATCATATGAAACTGTTCGAAATGCACAAGCGACCCGTAGAGCGCATTTCCGGTGAACCGAAGTCATTTGACATACATATGATTTAGTCTCCATGGCATGGAACCAGATCGAAGCCGCATAGAGCATGGTAGAGATAGCCACACTGGACAGGAGTCTTCGTCGGCT
>JAFIDM010021686.1:0-14395 GCA_023159025.1 Thereuonema tuberculata
AATTGAATCATGACACGTCAGAAAACAAAACGAGTTGCCAATCAGCAACCCGATTTGCATATCATTTTACGTTGGGCCGTGGAACGCTCTGCAAAACTACTTTGGGGCAAGAAATTGAATCGTGACACGACAGAAAACAAGACGTGTTGCCAATCAGCATACAAAAGACACAGTTAAGGACCGAATTGCAGTCTGAGGATTCTGTTATTCATTTGTAAAGGAATTAGGAGCAATCATCTGCGAGTGACCAGTCCTGTGTTAAGCGGACAATGACGAATTGTACTAGTGAAGAAAGCCTGACCTGTGACAGTCTTCAGGCAACTAAGTGGTCAGAAACTAATTCTCTCATTTTGTCAATCCTTTCTTTCTCGAAGTACGATGTTCATTATGCAGCCTATTTTGGTGAAGTAGCTTGGTGAAATATAAGCAATAACCTTTCTATCCAGTGTCGGCAGCACCTTTCTTCAGTGATTGCTGCAAATCGTGTTAACCACATATTTTTATCTTAAGACTGGAAAATTCGGAGGGCGCTTCTCCGAAACCATACTAGGATTTTAACTTATATTCTAATCATAGGCATTACCCAATCTGAAGTTAATGAACTGAAGTTTTTTTGAAGCTAATATATAAATCTTATAAGGTTTTGGAATTTTTACAAACAGAAGTATATTTTCATTAGTCTAATATTTTGTGCGCATCTCGATGTGATTAAAATTGAAAGTATTTAAGGAACTTATGTAAGTAATTAGAATTTAATTTTTAGTAATTTTTTTTTCCAGAAACTGAAAACTTTTCATTGTTGTTATTCAGAAGATGTTGTAGAAATAAAGTAAGGATAGACTTCTTGTTTTTGTCGTTTTCACGACTTCCGAAAAATAAATAAAATTAAAAGAAAAAGAGAGGTTTTAAAGATAATATTTTACGGAAAGTAATCCTAAGCATTTCCACAAACTTCTAGTTTTGTGTGTTTGTGCTTCGTTCGAACACGAAATTATATCTCTTTATATTCTTCTTTATAGGTTTACAGTCATTAACTATAACAATGAATAACGCAACTGCAATAGAATACGAGAAAGCAACTTGTTTAAGCAGCTACTACAAAAACTTCATCAAAAGTGAAAATATTCCCTTCAAATTCGGTATATATAAAGGGTTCTTTGATGATGAAGAGGACAGTTATAGCGAATCCAGCACTGATGAGGAAGAAGAGGAGTAAGTTACAGAATCCAGCTCTGAGGAGGAAGGCATTTAATGCAACATATTTGATGATTCGGACACTGAAAACCATGTCTAATTGGGAGGGAAATCGAAATGAGATTTTATTAGAACTTCACTTGCACGTCCTGTCAACACTTGCAGGATTCGCTGCCATTCTTTATTTTCTTATAAACAAAAATAACAATTTATGTTTTTTTTTTTTTTTTTTAATTATTTTGTTTCTCACATTATCCTATCTTGACAACTTAACCACAGGCTTAAAATATTTAAAATTAAGTCACAAACTGATTGACGTAGTGTATTTTTAAACAAAATCTCTTTTAAAAAAAAAGTTATTGACTTTAATTAGGTAATCCAGCGTCTTAATAATAGTGTTGTCTTTTTTTTGTTTTTTGTTCTCCGCAAGTTTTAGATTTGATTAGAACTGAATGAAAATAAAGTTTTTTTATTATTTCTGTTATGCTATTTACAAGTTGAAATTGTCTTTAAAAAGGGGAGTTTTTGTATAAAAACACATTTTTTAAATAAGTTGTGAAGATGATAAATTGACACGAACATTTAAACGAAAATTCTAAAAAAAAAAAAAAAAAAATGAAATAAAAGAGTTGTTTGTTTTTTGTGGAGTCCCAGAATTACTTGATTTGTTAAAGCCCTTTACAGTTTTTCTGTTGTTGATGCAGTTCGATTTCGCAATTCCATTTTTTTTTTTGAATTTGCAATATTTTCTTATTTTCTACTATTATATTTATTTATAATTAAATCTGTAACAAATTGATAATATTTGCAATTGAGAATATAGAATCAGTAGAAAATAGAAATTTTTTATTGAGACAAATCATTAAAGTTTTATTGCATTTATAATTTAGACGCATGGGTCTTTCAAATATACACAAAACGAAAACCAATCAGGATTCAGTTTATGGAGATGAACGAGAGAGTATTCGAAGATTATCCTTGAGGAATGGTGAGGTATATTTTGTGATTGAAAGTCCGCACTTTATGTAAGCGTTCACTTCATCTTGTCACAAACTGGTTTACGGTTTGCACAATTTCATGTGCGTCACGTCGAAGTTTTAAACAGAAAAACATGTTTAATGAGTCATTACTTACTCTACGCAATTACTTAGAAAATATAAATTATTAACATCAATTTTCTAAGAAGATATCTAGATTTATATCAAGGGAGTATATATTAAATCAAATTGAAAAAAACGTTTCAATGCATGTTTTCGAGGAAACATAACTTTACCATTCACTGAGATTTGATTACCGAAATATAAATATTTGGATACAATATTCAATGAATAAAATAAATAAAATATTCAATGAATAAAAATATATAAAATATTATAAATAAATATAATATTTAATTTTGTAAATGTCTGCTCAAGCAGTTTTCTGAATTTCCAGCTCTAAGAATTTTCAAAATCTAAGTTTTCAATTTACACTAACCTAAATTCATGGCACACCCCACCATTCCGGTTCCCTGTCCGTAATGACACAGATCCCGCTGCTTCCGTTCCCCGAATGAAGGTGCACAGGACTCCTTGATATCACACAATCATTGTAAGCAAAATTAGCTTCAGAAATTGCAGCACGCCGAGAGTTACCCGCATTTCAACAGGGGATCATTGTTGGTGCCAAACGGATGGGTGCCTCAATATCAGATATAGGCAAAACCCTGCAATTTTCCTGCACAACCGTTGTGAGGGTCTATCGAGAGTACACGCAACGAGGGATTACAATCCACGTCGGACAACGGACGGGCCGCCCACGCCTGGTTGATGCCAGAGGTGATTGCTGGGTCACCCGGCTTGCAAGTGCTGACCGTAGGGCGACAACCGGACAAATCACCATTGCGGTTCAACCAGGGACGTCTCCCACAATTGTGTCCATGACGAGAATTCCGCGAACCTTGAGCGTTGCAGGCTTTAGGAGCAGGAGGCCACGACGGGTGCCAATCTTAAACAGCTGCATATCGTCGGCAACCCATAGCGTGGGCCAACCAACATCGACAATAGACTGCTGAGGAGTGTCGAAGGGTTTCCTGGTCCGACGAGTCACGGTTTCTGCTGTAACGGGCCGATGGTCGTGTCCGTGTCTGTCGCAGGCCACACGAAGCCATGGACCCCGCTTGTCAGGTAGAGGCTCCGTAATGGTCCTCATATCATGCAATGGTGCATCTGACATCCACTCTGCGTCCTACTTCCTTCGTCGATCAGCTTAGGGACCACCTGCACCACTTCATGAACCGTTTTTACCCCGCAGGCGACGGCACCTTTCAGCAAGACAATGCGCCTCCAAACCCGACCTTGTGACACGGCAGTGGCTGGAGGAACATGCTGCCGATTTCCCGACAATGATTTGACCTCCACGTTCCCCAGATTGCAATCGCAATGAACCTTTTTTGAACGTCATTGAACGATCTTTCAGGTCGTCACCAACACAACTGGTAAATGCAGCATCGTTCTGGAGTGCAGTGGAGGAGGCGTGGCTTGTAGTGCCTGTCGATGTGTTCCGGGGACTAGTAGACTTTCTTTCACGACGGGTTGCCACCGTTAACCGGGCCAGAGAGGGCCCAACATGTTATTAGGCAGGTGTGCCATGACGTTTGGTGATTGAGTGTATTTAGGACTTCAACTTGAAGGGCTGAATGAATTATTTTTCGCAATTATATTAACGATGTCGATTTAAAATGGAAATCACAGGTTTAAACTTACGTCACCCACCTAATTAATGTTAAAAACATGAATAAAAATTTGAGAAATTCTTACGATAGGACCGTCAGTTTCGACTAGGAGACTGCCAGGTCATCATCACTTGAAGGCATCATAGCTTGAAAACAAATTGGAGGGTCCGGATGTGTAAATAGGAAACAAAGAGCTTTGATCAATCGTGTTATGAAAAGTTGGGATGAAAGAAAACACAAAAATCGTGTGGTGACCAGAGGAAAAAGTAATGTAAACAAAAGTCATAAATTAATATCTGTTTTTGCTTCTGAAACAAAGAAAAGAATAGAAAACCATATGCCAGACTCCGCTGGCCGTAAATATGGAGTCTGGCATATAGTTTTCTATTCTTTTCTATTTAATGTGTTTTCTTATTTTTTGTTTTTATGCTTGGAGGTTCCACTCTTGCTCTCTCGTTAACCAATACCCACCTCCGTAATGGGACCTAGGGGTTTTATGCTCTGCTTCCCGCTGATGATCGCCATATTAGCGTGAAACGGCTGTTCGGGAATGGAGCTTTGCACAAATAAACACTAGGTCCTCTTTTAAACTGTATTTTTTTATTTTTTTAACTATAAAAATAAATATATATCATAGATATGCTATTCACACGTTCATTCTAAAAGCATTCGTGGATTAAGAGAATATAAACATCAAAAATTAAATTAAAAAAAAAAAAACATTTAATAAATTTTAGTTTTATTTTAGTTGATGTGATTTCTGCGTGTGGTATTTTTTTATAAATAAAAAGTTCTTTTCCGTTATATACGCGAGGCTTCCGGAGCGAAGCGACAGGTATACGACTAGTAAATGTTAAAAACATGAATAAAATGGCGGGACAGGCAGTTTCGACTAGCAGAATCAAGTCATCATCACTTGAAGAAATCATCGGTCGAATAGAAATTGAAGAGTCGGGATACATAAATAGGAAACAAAGGAAAAAAAGATCAGGTTATTGGTCTAAGCTTTGATGTTGTGTTGTCAAAAGCTGGGATGAAAGAAAACACAAAAATCGTGTGGTGATAAGGGAAAGAGTAATGTAAACAAAAGTCATAAATTAACAAATGATTTTGTTATTTCTCTGTTCTCTCTTTTTAAAGGATTATGATTGAGTCGAAATAATGTTGATATTGGATATCTGATTATTGTAAGAATGGGGGAGATGTATCCAATAACTTTCTATGCATTTTCTTTTAAAATCTTTTTTGCATATTTTACGAATTTTAGTTTCGTTGAAGATAAGGTGTTAGACGTTATTAGTAGTATGCGATAAATCAGCATTAAAATTCTTGCATGAAATTAAAGAGAATCAGCATTAAAATTCTTGCACGCGCATTTATGTTGGAAACGTGATTTCTTTCATGCTTGACTGATTTCTCTATAGAGAAACATTTGTTATCTTTAGATCTAGCTACTTAAATAATATACTCATGGACAAAAAAATTAGCGCACCAAGAAATAATTGCGGGATTGTAACGAAACTTGCATGAAGGTATATGTCGGGGAGATATGCAAATCATTAGAAATGCAGCGTGATTGCGCATTACGTATAGCCGGTAGAGGGCGTTGAACATCGTACTCTGTGGAGTATAAAACAGGTAACCAAAGCTTGTTTGAGTGTGCTGAATCATTTACAAAGGAAGAGCTGAGGTAGACATGCCATTACGCCGTGTTCGAAGACAGTATACATAGTTGTCGCAGTTTGAGAGAGGGAGAATCGTCGGGATGATGGAAGCTGGGTGGTCAGCTAGGCGAGTAGCTCGTCACTTAGGCCGCTCTGATTGTGTTGTGAGGAGGTGTTGGGACCAGTGACCCGAGAGATGTCATGTACACGAAGACCAAGCTCAGGACGCCCTCGACAGACCAGTCGTCGAGAAGACCACCACATAGTCAGAAATGCACGCGTACAGCCAACTGCTTCATCGGCCGCCATCCAGGCACAAGTAGCACCTTCACTAGGGGCCTCTGTGTCTTCTCGAACCATACGAAGGCGCCTGGCTGAAGGACAGTTGGTATCGCGGCGCCCATTACGTGTGCTGCCCTTGACGCCCACCCATCGAAGCCTCCGTTTGGAGTTTTGCCGCGCACGAGGAAACTGGACTGCAGCGGAATGGAACCAGGTCGTCGTGTGTGCCCCTCATGCAACGGCTCCCAGGAGCCATTTTTCAACAAGACAATGCTCGGCCTCATACGGCAAGGGTGTCACAAGACTGTCTCCGCACTGTTACTACCCTTCCTTGGCCTGCCCGATCCCCAGATTTGTCTCCAATCGAGCATATCTGGGATCATTTGGGACGACGAGTTGGGCTTCCCACGAGTTTGAACGAACTAGAGGCAAGGTTACAGCAAATATGGAACGAAATGTCTCAAGACATCATACAGAACTTGTATGACTCAATGCCCGATCGTATCGCATCGTGCATTCGCGCTAGAGGGGGTCCAACGGAGTATTAACTCCTCCGTTCTTTTGCCTTTTTCTCTGAAATAAATTATCCTTTTTCTTTGATTTTCTTATCATTTACTTATATCAAAGTAGTCATTACGTATGTAAATTTTCGTTTCATTTTGACGACTCCTTCTTGGTGCGCTAATTTTTTTGTCCATGAGTGTACTTTATTTTGTTTATTATAATTACTAAAGTTAATCTTGTCAAGGTTTTGGTATGCAATTGATATATCTTTCTTTTTAAAAATGAAATTTCTTTATTATTTAAACCTTTAATGTAGGAAATAGTAATTTAGCAGTTGCTGGATTTATTTATCTTGTCATTGTTTTTTATTTAATTATTCATAAAACAAATTTAACGCGCAGTCAATTCTCATGCGAAAAAGAAAGAAAAGATCGGGACATAAATAAACTTTCACGCCTATAGATTGTACCTTATATTTAAATTACAAATATCTATATATAAATGCTAAACCCTTAGTGATTCATTACTAATTTCACTCTTTATCTTAGAACAATGAAAGTAAAATTTTGCAGAACTTTTCCTTAGCTACTATCGGGACTTTAACTAACCACTCTAAGGGGTGTAAACAGGGGGGGGGGGGAACATTTCTTGAAGGATATCCATATCTCATAACCGCCTTAGTTGAAAACACGAAATTTCACAAAAGTATTCTTTGTCAAAATCGAAAAGATACGTTTTCCCCGAATTTTCATATCGAGCCCTAAGAGATATAAACGGAGGGGGGCGGGGTTAACTTTTTGTAGGGTATGCGTATATCCGAAACTGTTTGAGGTGGAAACACGAAGTTTGATATGAATATTCTTCTTTTTGTGCAAATCCCGACAGTTATAAATGGATTTGAATTTTGTTCTGCGTGGTATTTTTTAGAATTTAGAATTTAAAGAAGGTTTATCTCAAAAGTTTCAGTTTTTAGTTCTTATGATTTAATTTGGTTTTTTGAATAAATAAAAATATTTTATGTTACATACGAATAGATTCCGAGAATTCAATTATATCTTCCGACTACCCATTCGTTTTCCCGAGATTTCAGTTCCTACTTTGTATTTCGTCATGACTATTCTCAAATCTCATAGTGAAAGACAGCTATAGACGTTTTCTGACAACCTTAACCAGGCTATGAATGTAACTGAAAATGACTGTTTGTGTTATGTATGATGACGATAGATAAACTGTAGCACAACAGGCCGGCCAGGATCTGGGGTTGCGCGAGAGGCTCCAAGAGGCTAGTTAAATTCAGATGATCATTCTGACGCCCCACGTAACACAAAGCGTTGGCCCAACGTTGGCTGATGGTTGGCACTGTTGGGGAATGGTTGGTGGTTTTGCCAACCAATTGCCAATGATGGGCCATCCTCCGCAACTCATTTGTTGGCCCAACGTTACGAAAACATCGTTGGCCCAACGTTGTTTTTTGGTTGGCAAATTAAAAGTGACAAATTATGTATCATGTTTCTGCATTATTGTCAAATTAAAATATATATGTGATTTTAAAATTAAAATAATGATTGCATTGCATGAAATTTAAATTTTAAATTACGCTGGGGCAACATCCTAAGTTGAAGCGTCGCTTAGCCAAAGCTTCGGAAGAGGGAGCCACCAGCACCTCCCTTTTCGCAGAGCGTTTGAATCGGACATTTCGGCATTTTGATTGTACTTTTGGAGAGAGAAATTGCAGTTTTTATCTACCGAATATAATGTATTTTACACAATTCTTTGTCAAGAATCTGGAGATAACAATTAAAGGTAAGATCCTTTTTATTTCATATAATTTAAAATACTTTTGAAATATATCTTAACGAATTTTTTTAAGAGGCCTAAAAAGGCCTAACTTTTTAGAGCACATGTGAATTTCAAATAATGAATGTATGTTAGTTTCTTTTTGCATTTAAAGTTTTAAAAAAACACTTAGAAATTAATGAATGTTTCGTAATTTACATGATAATTAGATTTTGTAATGGATATATCATAGGTATTACTAATGAAATTTTGAAACTATTAATTAAATCTGTTTGTTGCTGTTGTTTATCTGTTTGAATTATAAAATTATAATTAAAAAAATATTTTTTTTTTTATCTTAACTATTTTATATTTTCTTTTCTCTTAATTATTGGTTCTTTAATTAACATTGATTGAAGGAAATCATTAAAATTTTATTTGTTTAAAATTAAAAATGAATGTGTTTAAAACAAGATACCTGTTGTATTTCGTAATTATAGGCTACTAACAGAAATAATATAATTGGATTTAATTTAAGTAAATAATAATGCGCATTTCAAAAATGTGGATATTTTCTGTAATGAGGAGATGCTGACAAAAATAAAATAAGATTTCGTTTGTTTTGTGTTCACGATTTTAAATATATATTTACAAACAGCCTTTTAAAGAAAATAATCTTAGTTGTTTGAATAACTTCATCTGCTAAAACTATAAAAAATGAATAACAAAATCCCAAATCAAACCAAATAAATTCATTACATTTTATTGCATATGTGATTCATAATCTAGAGAAATTGATAAAAGAAATATATTTATAGAATTTGCAGAATTTTCGGCAATAACATACATATATATAAATGTGTTTGTAAAGTACACAAAAACAGTTAAATATCTGGGCTTAATAATAAATGACATTGTGTTGGAATAATCACATTAGAATGTTACATAAATAGTTAAATATACTGTCATACATATTCTATCATACAAAAGACATACTTCCAATGCGTATTAAAATATTATTTAATGCTTTATTCGATTCAGACATAACATTCCGGCCAACACCAATGACAGTTGTTTAAAATCTATAATTAATCCGCAAAAGAAAATCTTAAAGTTAATTTTGTTCAAGCAAAATGTAAAAGATAAAAGTATGATGTTAAATAAGAATCTTCAATATAGTATACTAAATCCCAAACAAAAATTCATATACAACATACTAATTAATAACTATTATAAAATCATTGAGCACAAGAAAGAAGAAAAACAAAAATCCTCATAGATTCTAATATAATTCAAGTTGAAATAAAATTCAATAAACACACATTTTTAAAAGTTTAAAAAAATGTATATATTAAAGGAATTTGTATGCATAACATTGTGGAAATCGGTTTTCAAGCCCTTGCACAGGGCTTATACAAATTCGTTTAATATATATATATATATATTTTGAAACTTATAAAAATGTGTGTTTATTGAATTTTATTTCAACTTGAATTGTATTAACTATTATTGACACTCGTTAAATACATATCACATCATGTAATCTAAGAAACAAGAAAAATTCCTTCTTCCCTATCCTCTTACAAACGATGAATATGGAAAGAGGCATTTTAACTATATAATTGAAAATTTATTCAACAATATAGATGAAAAAGAAATATATATAAAAATAGAAGAATATCCAATGTGAAGAAACTATTAAAAAAGTGGCTGATAAAATGTAATTAGAATGAATTTCTATTGCTCAGTTGCTTTCATTGTAATTGTAAATCCTGTATGTAATATCTCATTTAAATATTTTATTCAATTTACTTAATTACAATGTCCTTAATATTTATTGTTACTAGTTCTTACTTTACTCGACAAAAATAAGCTAAACATAGATAACTTTAATATACACAAGTACAAATATATTTAGAATTAAATCAGAAAATTATTTTAACTTTTAAATTATGTTACTGCCTAATATAAAATTTTAGAAAATTAGCACTTAGCTGTCTACTTGACAAAAAAACTATATACAGTGATGTAAGTCTTTTAATGTTTGTTAATACTGTATTGATACTGTATTTAAAATTAATTAAACAATTATAGTAGGCTATATCTATATTCAGAACCTGTTGACAGGGATTTGTCATTCCTAACGGGACTGTAACTTTTGTATTTAAAAATCATAGTCAAATAAAAAAAAATATTATTATTAATTTATATTATGAACTGAAAGTGTAAGATTACAATAATAGTAATATTGTTTTTTATACTTGTGGATGACAATATTAACAAACTCCTTTTTTTTAATATTAAAAGTAATTTCATTTAAGTCTCTAATAATAGAATTTAAAAATAAATCTATTTAGAGAACATTCTTAAACAAAATATATAAGAAAAAATAAAAATATCAAATCCATTTCAAATACGTGCTCAATCTTTAAATATTGAAATGGATTTGATATTGAAATTTTATAATCATTTTTTAAAATCCTGTAATTTTTTTTTTCAGGTAACATGCCTTCGTGTTGTTGTGTGCCTGGATGCAGGCTCAATTTAGAAATGAGAAGAGATGACAAAAGTCTTTCAATTTCCAAAAGACACACAACATTGGAATTTTTGCTTTATGTATTTAAAAACAAAAGCTGAAAAATTACAAAATCATGAATTACTTCTAGATTTGCTGTTAGATGAGATTATTATAAGACCTGAAATTAATTTTTCTGTGAATACTTTGTCTGGCTTCAGTGCAAACAAAACTTTACAGGCTGACAACAGTGTACAGAGTTTTATGATATCTTTTATATATTCAGACAATAAAGATGTTGCAGCCCTTATTCCTGTTAAAAATTTAACTGCTGGTGATCTTCTAGAAATGACAAGAGCAGATAATAGAAATTGTAAAAAAGCTGGATACCCTATTATTTGTGGTGGTGCATTAACAACTTTAATAAGTAATTCCAAAAACGGTGAATTGAAAATTTTCATAGTTTTTGATTCGGTCCATATTCTTAAGAGCATCAGAAATAATTGGATTAACCAACAAACCGAGAAGGCTTCATTTTTTTCCCTCAGATCTGGGAACTACTAAAATTTTTACAGTATCATTTAAAGATTTGAAATTAATTCATGTGAATTAAAAAGCAGCTTAGTAAAACTTGCTCCAAAATTAAATGAGAAAGCTCTTTCTCCAAGTAACCTTAAAAGACAGAATGTAAGTTTATGTTTGAGAATTTTTCATGAAACAAATATTGTTGCGGCATCACTTTTGGACAGTCAGAATAGTGAAGGACTTGTTGAATTTTTGAAGATTGTAATAAAGTGGTGGAAATCAACATCAAGAACACTAGAAAAGGTCATGTTAATTACAATTTCAAAATAATAGTGTGGCTGAAGAATAATCTTATTCACGGTGTTTTCTATCTATACTTGAGCTTGGCGTCTTGATAATTTTAAAAAACTCCACAAGCAAATGCATCTGTGCTTATGTTTGCTAGAAAACTGTTCTGCTCGACCAGCAAATAGAAGCACAAATGTGTTTGCCTTTTTTTTTTTTCAATTGTCAAGAAGAAACACCATCAGTAGAATTACTCTTCAGAAGTACTTATTTTTAAATTTAATTTTAAATTTTAAAAGTATTTTATTTTGAACAATAGTTTTTTGTGTTTGTTTACTAGTTGAGGATTTAAAACATTCCACTGACTATATGATACTTCAATCATTATCAGACAGATCTTCAGCTAAGTGTAGGGTCTTCATATTATTTTTATAACTTACAATAAAATTGGTTGTTTGTAAATGCATGGGGTAATGTTTATTTTTATTTCATAATGAATGATAAATTAGTCAATCATAGTTAAAAGTATGTTGCTGTTCTGCGTAAATGAAGGCTATAATAAGGTAGCAAAGCAATGGCTTGAATTTTCAATTAAAGCAGGGTGTATAGATTCAAACTTGATGATGTAGATCAGAAATTTACAATTACTGATTTTTGTCATTACAATTTTAAATTAAAATATTTGTAATTCAGATCAGTGTTATGATTAACATTTATGTTTTTTAGTACATTTCAAAATTTGTCATTTCCAACAGGAAAATAAGATAGAGGTTTTTTTTTTTTTTTATTTTTTTTTTATTTTACTCAAAGTAGAATTTCTAATACTCATTTTCAATCATTCCAACATTGATGTTACATCAGTGGCAGTTTAAGGTTTACTGTGATAAAATTAAATATCAATTTGTGTATATACATTATTTATGTGTTTGTAACTAAACTATCAAACTTGTGCATATGTACACAATCATTGTTGTTCCTCAAGTTTTTTGTTTTTAAAGTTAATCGTTACGTAATTAAAGATCTTTAGAATAATTTTATTTATATTTTTAATTTGCTGTCCGTTTATAAATATCCAACAGTCCAAACCATAATTCAGTATCGAATCAACATATGCCTTATAAACAACCAATTTCTGTTTAAAAGGAAACATATTTTTAATGTGATATGATAATTAAATATTATTTTTAGTCTTACTAAATTAATAACTCTAATTGTTTTAATGGTTATCGTTATGCTATTACAATCCAAACAAAATTATATTTTTGTGAACATTAGAATCTGCTATGTTAATTAAACAATTAAATATTATTTTTAGTCTTACTAAATTAATAACAATTCTAAAACTTTTCTTTGTGGTTATAATTATACTACTATAATTAAAACCATTCTACTGAATATTTGATGCTTCAGTCTATCAGACAGATCTTCAGGGGATAAAAATATTTTTTTTTATCATTCAGTTGGTTGTTTGTAAATGCATGAGTAATATTTCTTCATTAATATTTCAATCATTCCAAACTTGATGTTACAGCAATGGCAGTTTACGTTGTTAAAATTAAATGTCAATTTGTGTAGATATATTACTTATGCGTTTTGTAAATAAACTATATGAAACGTTTGTGCATGTATACATTGTTAAATTACTTTATAACTTGTTTTCATTCACACATTATTTTATAAGCAATTTGTTGATTAATAAAATTATCATTCCTACTATATAGCAGTTTTGTGCAACTTTACATGAAGTTATTTAATAACTTAACATTTTTTTAATGTATGAAGGAATATTTTGTGCATCTTACTTCACATCTAAAAGAGATAATTGTGTATTAAAAACTTAATATTCACATGGACATATTACACAGTATCTGGGGGCACGCAAGACGAGCCGAAGGCAGGAAGGGCACTACGTACCTTTTCTGGAAGTGTTTCGTCGTATTTTCGAACCCTCATAGCTTCGGCCTAGATAATACTAGAGCTCAAATTTTCAGGATATGATGCAGTTACCAGACTAATGAAATACGCTAAGTTTCATTTATCTAGCTTTTATACTTTGGATTTTATTAATACCTAAAATACGTCGATTCCGTCACTGACTGACTCACTGACTCATGATCATCAAAACCTCTAGGGTACTTCCTGAAGTCCTAGAAAGCTGAAATTTGGTATGCAGGTTAGGATTAGCACACAAAAAAACAACAAAAAATTAAGAAATCCGTAACTTTCACATTCCAACCCCTCATAAAGGGGGGGGGTCTGGTTATTTATTATCGAACCCTCATAGCTTCGGCCTGGATAAAACTAGAGAGCTCAAATTTTCAGGATAAGATGCAGTTACCATACTAATGAAATACGCTAAGTTTCATTTATCTAGCTTTTATACTTTGGAATTTATTGAGATCTGAAATACGTCGTACCCTCAATGCTTCGGCCTAAATAATACTGTGTAATAATGTGATTTCTTACAAAAGTGCCAACAGCTTGTATACACAAGTTGACCAATAGAAAAACAGAAAAGTAGAGTATTGAAAAAAAAATCCATTTTCTAAATAATCTTAAAACTAAATTTAGTTGTAATAGATAATCCCACCCAAAACATTTCATGTAAAATAAGTTGCCAAGACTCACATGCTCATAACGCTTTCACTGTTAAAAAGTTATCAGATCTCATCTTACAAAAAGAAATGAAATCCCACCCAAAACATTTCATGTAAAATAAGGGGTTGCCAAGACTCGCATGCTCATAACGCTTTCACTGTTAAAAAGTTATCAGATCTCATCCTACAAAAAGAAATGAAATCCCACCCAAAACACTTCGTGTAAAATAAGTTGCCAAAACTCACATGCTCATAATGCTTTCACTGTTAAAAAGATATGAGATCTCATGTAGAGCCAAGCCCCTAACTCTACGAGGCCTAACTTTACAAGCCCTAACTC
>JAFIDM010021687.1:0-14393 GCA_023159025.1 Thereuonema tuberculata
TTTACAAATCCTCAGACAAAAAGTAGCTGAGGTCGTTTGAAAGTACAAAGAAATGGAAAAATTACGAAAAAAAATAGAAGATATTGTCAGAAGCAACGATTCAACAGCAGAGAGTCAAATATTTAGACCTCGTTTCGTGAGGAATAACAACTTTAAATTGCCAACTTTAAAAAGGATCCGAAAGCTTTCCAAGACAATGTAATGTATAACAGCAATTTTTTAATGTTTTAAATACAATTTTTAATTTGAATTGGTGTATTTTTATTGTTGATTTCTAGAAATCTAGATTTTAAAATGGAACGCGCATTAAAATAAATTTTAATAATAGATGTGTAATGTCAGCTTACAAATATTGGCTATTTTACTTGTGATGTGCTTTTTATGTCTGGTAAATGGATCAGCACAATTTTTCTACATACAGTGTCAAACATAATTTTTCGTGAGAGTAACATATTTGATCTTTTTTTAAAATTAGACACTTAAGTACTTTGCTTTCTATTCTTTTGAGTTTTTTTCATAATGTCAGTTTCTACTTCTCTAATTGGGCAAATCATATTAAAATCTATTTTTTTATCACATCCTCGTCAAAATTCAGCAGGCACTATCATCTTGCAATCAATCACATGACAAAGTATCTTAGATTATAAAACCCTTTCTGCTTGGCTCTGCAAAACCAGTCTTTGATTGGGCCTCTGTATTTTTGAAAATTTTCCAGACAAATGAAAAACATATGCCTCTGCAAACATAGTTTCATTCTGAAGATGTTACATGGATGTAATTAGAAGATATTTAATTTCCTTTAGTAGTTATGCAGTTTTTGTAAGAAGTGTTTAATGTCCATATAAATAGGAATTAAGACAACATTTGTTTCTTATTAAGAGTTTGTAAGATTTTGATTTGGCAGTAGAAGGAAAATCATTTTCAAAGCTCATTATGACAAATTAAGGGAAACTAATCAAAGAACTATTTTCAGATCCATTATAATGAGAATCTACTACATTGAATCGGTAATTATTTAGATATCATCATGTCACCTTGTATTTCATCCAGCTTGTTGAACATTTAAATTTAAAGGTTTTTGAAAAACATTAACAATCCGTGTGGTTTCATATTTGAAAAACAAAAGGTTTCATCATCTTTTTATGTACGTTATGAAATAGTAAGATATACAAACAGGCAGAAAATTGTCAAAATTGGTTAGTTGTGTTGAAAATTTTTTAGATGATAAGTATTGGGTTTTTCAATTACTCCGTGCTATGTATTGAACCTATCTACAAGGTGATGGTAATTAAAGCTGGTCTATTCAGAACACTGAAGCTGTAACCAATCAACGGATTGACACCAAAATTTGTACACAGACTATTCAGAGGATGCAGAAAGGATTACGAAAAAAAAATAGTTTACAAAAGCACTTCTAGGAACGCTTTACAGCAAAATACACAAAAACACAACAAAATAAACAACAATCAACAAAAACACATTCATAAAGCATTTATTCATTCCGTACAGGACATGCCTGCTGCACACTGTTTAGCGATGTTAGGAATATCGCTCAATGTGTTCTCCATTATGAAGTTGTTAAATTTGCAAGTGATGAACAGTTGTTCAATGGCTGACTACAACTGATCCCCACAATGCTTCGCATATTCAGCGTAATACGGTTGGTTAAGTCTGGCCACTTTGCAACGTTTCCATGATAAACTAAATACTTTTAATGACCCCACAATCAGAAATCATATGGATCCGGAGAATGTGATGGTCTTGCAGTAGGAAAGGATCAACTAATCCGGCGATCGGTGAAATGTAGGTGCAAACAATACTATCCGCTGAACGCTGAATCGAGAATTTGTTTGTGTGTGGGGGGAAGGCACACGATATTGCATAAAAGTTGTAGATGCAAGACATTGTCGCTGTTGAAGTTGAAGTACAGTAACATTTTGGAGCAAGTCACGATATCTCAGTGCCATCACAGAACATGTTACAGGGCCATTAGGAGCAACTTCTTCGAAGAAAAATGGTCCGAGATAAATTTTGATGAAGTCAATCGACAGCAGATGTTCACTTTAGGAGAGCGCAGGGTAAGTTCCTGGAAAAGATGGAATTTCCATGGCCCAAATGCAACAATTCTATTAACAACTCCATTAAGATAAAAATGTGCCTAGTCGCTCTACAGGATGTTCCACCGCCACGACACATTAACTTCCATTCTGGAAAGAACCATCAATGCAAAGGTGAGTCATTGGTCCTTGGCAGCAATAAGCAACTGGTGGTTGTGGTTGATCTTGTATGGGGAAAAAAATGCACTTTCTAACGCAGTAGCTTCTTCACTGTGCCATACAATACGTCTAACTGCTTTGACACTGCACATGTAACACAGGCGCAAGAAACAGTGATTGACTGTTTAACCAAAGCCTTCTCAACAACTTCAACGACTTCTGATAAACAGGCTTACTCCCTTTCCCAGATTGAACTCTAAAAGATCCAGTTTTCTCGAATCGATGTATCATGATTCTCACAGCTTGTGCAGATATCGGTCCTTGGCCTAAGTTCTTACAAATAGCTGCCACAGCATTACCATAGTTTTCGTAAAAAAGCTTCACAATTAAAGCATATTCCAGGAAAGTGATAGTCATCTTAGCTGATATGAATGGCATTCACTAGTCGTAAACGTTTTTATACCAGAACTCTGATCAGTGCAGGTGCAGAAGCAAATGTGATTGCGTTTTCATTGATTGCAATGCCAAACGTGCCATTGTTTTCACAAAGTTTATTCATAATTGGTGTTAGTTATTTACCATGCTAGCTTTTTTTCCCATGTATTTTACTGTATGGCTTTGCTCCCTAGAAAAACGTTTTTGAATTTTTTTTTTTTACATAATCCTTCTCCGCATCCTTTCATTAGTCTGTAAATTTTGGTGCCAATCTGCTTATTGGTTACAGCTACAGAATGCTCTGAATAGATCAAGTTTAACTACGATCACCTTGTTTATTGTTAGTGTGATAAAGTAGCTGTGTAAAGTTGGAGTTCCGCTAACTTGCTGAGCAGCAAGGATTTATTTTTTCAAACCCCTCTTTCAGTTAAAAACAAAACAAAACAATTGTAAGAATCTGTGCTAAGGTGATACCTCTGTTGGGTGATCTGAAGTGGAATGACCCATGTGTTTATACGAAAATACTGACTACAAAATTGATTTTCACTAACAGAGGTCATCTTTTCCTTATGTTTTCGTGGATGCTTCCAGAAAAAGCTACATTATTAACCAAATTCAGAACAGATGGTAATTGTCAAGTGCTAAGAAACCAAGCTTCATCGAATGGGATCTCGTTAACATCTTCAACTATACAAAATATATTTAAAATATATTTAATGAAAGAACGAATTTTCGGAAAATATTTCTTTTTTCCTTTTTCAAGTCCAAGTCTTATCATTAACAAGAACTATCGAGGTGTTGGCCGCGCGGTTGGCGTTGTTGCTAAGACATCGGCCTCTCACCTCTGTCCCGAGTTCGGTTCTCATGTGGGTTTCGTGATGGTGGACGATCCGCACTGGGTAGGTTTTCTCGGGGTTCTCCCGTTTCCCCTGCACTTCTCCCACCATACTTTCTCAGTCTTTCTCTCCATCTGTCCATATTTCCGTGGGATAGTACAATAGACCTCTGGTCGCAGTGCTTGGCTTCTGCCACCCACATTCATTACATACATAGAAACATCGAGGTGTTACATTTCATATACATTTCCGAGGCATAATTGGATACAATTGTCATTTAACCATTATTATACTACACTCCATGATTATTATCTTAACAAAAATATTTCTACAATTGATTAAACTCTTCAATTTTTGCTGGTTTTTTTTTTTTTTTTGTTATTAATATATTTCATTACCATGTCATTAGCTAAATTTATTAATCTGTTTTGACTCAAACTGCTTGATGGTCAGTTTTGAATAACCACGCAAATCACTGATGTAAAAGTCACCAGATTGGTGAGTCTATGTGCACTTGTTCCTTTCTATATTATTAAGATATTGTCTATTGTAATATCTGTTTCCTTTTAAGTGTGCCAATTTCATTTTCTGCTTTCAAAGTTTTTATCTTTTCTTACATCACACTTAATACCTTTTAAAGATACATTCTTGCAAAATCTCATAGTTGTGGTTTTCTAAAATTTGTCACTCAGTAACATAATTATGGATTTATTAAGATATCTGAAGAAATCAAATTCTTTATTTTCCTTTAAGAAGATACTGCAAAATTTTACTTCTACAAAATGAAGAAGATAATGATGAAAATTTCATCACTAATGTTACAACCTAGTTTACAACAATGATTTGCTACATCTGACCTTTCCCATGGTTTGTTTTTAATGTAATAAATGTGTTCCAAAGCACGTTCTCTGACCGTCCTATATTCCCCAACATAGAATGTACTGCAATTCAAACACACTAATTTGTAAATTAGATCCATATTTCTTGTATATTCATTCTCATTCAATAGTATATTTTTAATTTATTGTTCTATTCAAATGTTAAATTGACATTATATTTTCCACAAATCCTTTTCAACTCTCAACTCCATTTATTCAGATAAGTATTATTATTATTTCTTATGATAGTACTGGTCCATATCTTTAATTTTGAGCTTCTCATAATCTTTTAATATCTTATTTATAAACCTTTCATCATATTCATTCTTTTTCAAGACAATTTTCATATCATTTTGTAAAAATGGCTCTTCATAACAAAGAAGTTGCGAACCCGTGTAATAGCCTTAGATAACAATGTGTTTGATTATGAAGCCAGGATTAATCTTCATAGATAACAGGAACATGACTTTACTGTACTTTGAGCTTATGTACAGTAACTATTTTCCCAATGTATTTTAAAAACTTGAAACTAAACTTGAGTCACTCCGATGAATTCTAAACAATACTTCACATACACATTCTGAAAAACGCTATGTTATTTTTCAGTAGTATGCATGTTTTATTTCTATGAATCGTTTTGAGGTTTCACTGCATTTGCTTACTTTTGCCATCTGGATATTATTTCAATAAGCCTTCATTGATTATATTTGTCTGGCAAAAAATTTGGATATTGTTTGTGCAAATGATTAAAAGAAAATATAACAGTTCTTATCTAAACTACTGTCACACTACAAATGTGCACTGTGTCCATAAACTTCTACAATTTCCCAGATCTAAAAAAAGAATTTTTGTTATACAATTGACAAAAAGATCTGCACCAAAACTGAAACTACATGAAATAGTTATGAAGTTCTTTGTATAATAATGTGATCTAATAGCTGTTGCTTCTTTGGGTTTTGCTCTTCTTGATCAAGTTGTTTCAGTCATTTGTTGTTATCAGAAAGGTGTAATACAAAAAACACATGCATTTGCATTACCACACATTACATTACCAAAATAAAAACTCAATTGCTTTTATTTTGCAGTATTTCTTTTTTGATATGTATTATTTCATTATTGCCTTTTCTTCCTCTTCATAATCAACTGGTCATTCAATTTTTATCCGTAGTTCACACAATACATTTTCTGTCATATGGTCAAGCCCTCCTTTGTTTTGCAGTTCTCACTGCTCGTGATTCAGTAACTCCAGATTGGCCATTCTTTCCTTCTGTTGCTGAACCTTCTAGCAGAAAACACAATGGTCTCCTCCATTTCCTCAGTTATGAGGATTTTCTTTCAGTATTGCTTCTGGAGTCTTGTCTCAAAACAGTTCTCCATTCATGAGGCTTCTCAGGCAAATAACATCTCGGGTGGTATGCTTTCTCATCATCGTTTTAAACCAAGTCATCTCTGTGTTCGCTAAAATTCACCAGTTTTGCATATTTATATTTCCGGTTTGGTCTTTTACAGCTTTCATGATTATTTTATGGTTCTGTTTCTTGTATTTGTAACTGCTCATTAAATAAGTCACAAAGAATTGTTACCCTTTTTTTTACTGTCTTGTGAGCTTTGTCTTTTCAGCCATAATTTGGAACCAAAATAGTTTTTAGCTTAAATAGCCTTTTTGTGAGAAACGATTTTTTTTTAAAACCTTGAATGAATTTGACTTGTTATTTTGCCAAAACCCTTCCAGTAGTTTAATTATTATTCTTTCTGTTTGTCTTTACATAATATAATCATTTCTTCTTATAATTGCTGTTGTTGTTATTCTTCAGGTAAGGTTGGGAATTATATCCCGAAATTGGCAAATAATTGTTAGTCCTTCAAAAGTGCTTCATTAAAGTAGCCATTATCATTAATAAGTTATTGGATTGATTTGTAAATATTTTCTTTGATCCATACGAAATATTCATCTTTTCAAAGAGGGAAAACTACTTAGAATCTATCCCTGCAGCTAATGGTGTTTGCTATACAAAGTAAGTTGTCATCCTCTTTTTGAATCAGCAGTCAAAAGATAAACATTGCATTAAAATGTGATTCCAAAGAGGATGAAATGTAAAACATAAAAGTAAATCTCTGCCAAATGATGATTTAGGGATTCAAAGAAATGCTAAGGCCACAGCTGAAATAAAATGCAATGTATACAGCATCAGGTTCATAATGCATTGAACAATGTGGAATTGGTTTGTAAGTTTCAGTCTGGAGATAGAACCATAAAAGATAAGCCAAGGTTTGGTTTCTCTTCTGACTTGGATGATGACACTTTAATTAGCTATTATTTCTTGCAACACAATTACAAGAATGATACTGTAGAACTTTTTAAGAGCTTGGATGATCTGATTTGCCTCATAATTACCTGATCTTGCCTTAGCAATTACCATGTTTTTCAAGCCCTTCAAAATAAATGGAGTGGAAAAGTTCAATGACAGTAATGAAGTTCATTGAAAACTACTTCACCTCAAAACTGGCCAACTTCTATGCAGGAGGAATTGATAAGCTATCTATTAAAATGGAAGCAAGCGATTATTAACAATGGTATTAAACGTTATTTTATGCCTTAACTGGCTGTATATCTAATAAGTTCTAATAATGCTTATACTGCATACTCAATCCTGACTAACAAATAGTAAAATCATAAAGCCAAAATCATATGGTCTGGGAGGCTTTAAAGATGTAAAATCAAGAATTGCAAAAAATTAATATCTTTTTTGCACTTCTGTATAAATCATTAGGAGTTAATGTACATAGATTCATATTTGTCTTGTTAATTAAACGACTACTTTTAATAATGACTGATTTGCCAATTAAACATAAAGTTTTCATCATTGCTTTCAATATTTAAACTTTATTCTTCCTATTTTGTTTATTCTTAATTTCCATTTTATATTAGGGCCTATAGGATGACAATGGACAGTGAAATGATGATGGATGATTGTCTATTGCAGTGGTTCCCAACCTTTTTCAGCTGGCGACCCACCTTTCCTTATCGTTCTTCAGCTGGCGACCCACCTTTCCTTATCAGAATACCTCCACATATATAGGAATAGAAGAATATAGAATAAAACCATATTTGTATCGTATCCCTTCCATACATATGATCGATTTTCGAATTTCTGATCTTTTCTGATGGTTTATTCGATGGTTTCTGGTAGTTTTAGGATCAAGTCGCGACCCACTTGTAACCCTTCCGGGACCCACCGGTTGGGAAACACTGGTCTATTGGATATAGTAGATGATGAGTGGAGAAAAGATAAGCTGCCAGATGAGGACATTGTTGTTCCTGATCTGCTACTTCCTGATCCAGATCCAGTCAATGGGAAAACCAATGAAGCCTGTCACAGAGCGGAATGCCCCGGACATGATTTTTAAGTATTTAAACTTAGTTTATCGGAAAACATTAGTAAAGGAGTGTGTTATTTTAAAATTGTCAAGTTTGTCTGTATTTTTAACATAAACTAATTTAATCTTTATACCATGTTAAAATAGTATATTTCCTCTTGTGATTTAACCTATAGTTTATTTGAGGAAGTTTTAATTTGTGAGTTTTATTTGTATTTTGAGTAATATTTTGGTTAATTAGTTTAAGTGAGAGCAGCTGTGATGGTGAGTGCTTTTACTAACTTCACTCCCGGGAGAGATGTACAATTGATGGAACAACTCGCTAGTTGGTGTCACATGGGTATATTTTTATAGGTGTTTATTGGTTGTTAATGATCACATGTCAATTTCGGCGGGAAATGGGTGTTACAGAACCCGTTGGAGGACAAAGGAGTTGAGATGTTGGTGTCGGTGCGGACGGACATTTCCGAACCTGCGTCCCGTAGGGGCGTACGGGAGGGACGGCCGACCGAGGAGTGGTTCTGCTGGAGCCGGTGGGGCAAGGCGTTTCCTAACCTGCGTCCCGTAGGGGCGTGTGGAAGGGACGGCCTACCGACCGATTAAGTGCGTTAAGTGCCGGGGTGGAGACGATCAAAGACCGATGGGAGACCGGAGTTATCTACCGAGTGCGAACGGGCGAAATAGAGAGTTCTCGGACGGAAGCGAAAGGCCTTATCACGGTGAACGCCGGGGTAGCAGCGAAGGACGCCGGCGGTGAGACGCCAATGTTCAAGCAACTACACGGGTTTCCGAGACGACGGAAGCACCGCTACAACGGACGGTAACTGGTCAAAGTGAAGACAAGACACCACATTCTCAAAGATGCCAGTGAAGTGTAGCGTGGAGATTTACCGGAGCGCGTATGACGATAAAATCGGGGATTAGGATAAAGATAATCCAACCTCGGTGCCTGCTGGAAAGGGGCTTCGTTCTCCGTGGGACGGAAATTCCACATGAGGTCTGCGGACCTAGGCCACCGCTGACACCGGGAACTGTGTGTGCTAGAAGTTACTTGTTCCGAAGGAATAATTATCTACTGACGAATTAACCCTCCCGGATATATACAAAGTGTAAAAAGGGGAAAAGTGTTTTGTGTTTAATTGCCGAACTAGTGCTAATCACCAAGCCAGACTCTGTGCGGACTATCGTTTGTTTCTCTCAGGTGCGAATCGGATTAAGGGTGGAATGGTGAATAGCCGTGTCGAGAGAAAGCTATTCGAGTGAGTAAATAATAGCGTATGTGTGATCTCTCCGTGTTTCGATCGTAGTGTTAAATAAGAACTTACAAAGTGACATTTTTAGTTTAAATTGATTTTATTTGTGTTAAAGAGTAGTACTGAAAACTTTGTTCTAAAAATTGTAATGAAAAGAAAGAAGAAGATTATACATTTTGGTAAGAAAGCTTTATTTTGAATTGTAACAGTCACAAAAAGGAAATTACTTTGTAAACCATTATTTTTAAGAAGTTTTATTACTTTGCTTTAATGTGGTTTGATTATGGTGCACCATGGGGTTAAGGGAATGGGGTTAAAGTCTAATGAAAGCGGGGAAAGGAGATTTTATTTTGTTTATCTGTTTGTTCGTTAAATAAAGATGCATTATTTAATCTTTAACACTTTGTTTATGTTTTGTTTTAGATTTAAATGCATTATATTAAAGTTTTAAGTAAGATTTACTAGCATTATTTTATCTGATAATTTAATGGCATCGGTGGAATTGTGTTTGGGATGTCGGCTCACCTTTACTCTATGAGCCCAGCGAGGGTACGTCGACACGCCCAGGACAATGGTGACAAAAAATCTTGTCACTCGTACGAATTTTAAACATATCTTAATTTCAGTTTAGTTTAGTTTCATTTTATTTTTATTTTTTATTTTTACGACCGGGACACACAAAACAACTCGTATCAAGTGGTAGCAGAGTCGTGTATTTATTTATTTTTTATTTTTTATTGTACTTGAAAGTCGGTAACACCAATTTCAACGTTACAAACCTTAAAAGAACTATAACAAACATGGTCAGATTTAGCATTGGAAAATCTTCGTGAACCTCGTCCACAAACCACAAAATTTATTTTGAGATCTTTGAGAAGATAGTTTTAACTAATCAAAAATTTGTAATTTTATAAGATCATTGCTATGACTGAAGTGATTGTTCTATGTAAATAATAATTATTATTATTATTATTTTTATTTACATTTTATTTTTGTTATTTGTCTTTGGTTTACGCCAAAGTTATCAGCTTTGTGAAATAAATTATTTTTGTCAATGTTCATTGTTTACAGATGGTTTTTGTTTTATCAGTAACAAAGAAAATGATTTTTTATATTTGGAACTGCAAGTAACTTGTAGTCACGTTACAGTCGAGAAATTTTAGAAGCTAGTCTTGATTTTGCTGTGAAATGTTAAATAAGTACAAGTATTTCTTGTATCATTCACTGAAAACTTAAATAAAACCCGTCACTTTTCATTTCCTTATTCCTCAGTCTTTTCTAAAGGGATAGGATTAAGGATTTTTCATTAAAATACCGCTTGATGAGAGGAATTGTATTTTTTTTAAGTAAAAAATAATTAAAATGTGATTAAAACAAGTCTTCAAATTTATGTGATGTTGTTACTGCAATCAAAGTTTGGTTCAGGCAATACAAATGACCGATGAATGAGATTTTGAGTTTCAAATTTTGAAATTAACAAAATTTAGCATTTCATTACGATAAAAAAAAATTGGAAGTAAGAGTAGTGCAACCACTAGAGATCCAATTTTCGAATTTAAATCATTAATTTAAAGGACATTACATAAGCAGCGCTGTTTTGTTGATTGATTGTGGTGAATCTACCATTAAAACGAAATCTACCTGTAATTGTGTAAGAAATAACATTTTACATTCTTACAAATATAACTCAATATTTTCAATTCGATTGTTTTCTAATGTTAGTAACTGTAATTTGAAAATGATAAATGGGTTAGTTGATTAAATGTATATTTTCAAAAACTACCAAGAGAATTATCACGTAATGATTATATAAGAAAGTGTCTTGGTTGCAGTTGCCATGTTCATGATATATTATGGTTTGCCTAAGCATTCAGTTGAATTTTTAAATTGTTTATATTTTATTTTTAGATGTAGATAACTGATTGCGAAAAGTACAATAGTAAAGGTTAGTTTATCTTATATTTAAAATCGACGATGTATTTGTTGATTCCAAGGTAATTTAATCAGGAAAATTAAAATACAGTGCCAAACTCGGTTTCTATTGAATCAGTAGTTTTGTTTCAAGGTAAATTAAAGTATTGAATTTTTAAGTGCCATATTTTCTAGTGTGGAGGATTTTTTCCCTTAATTTAAAAGTGATACTTTATGATAATTCTGCATCTCATACTTACAAGGAAACCTCTAGAACTTAAAAATTAAGATTTTAAAGAAACTTTGAAGCATAACACTATGCATTGTGTTTATTAAATGAAATGAATCTTAGCTGTGGAATCCATGCAGAAGATGCATAAAATGAGTATTGCTTATTCTCAAGAATCGGTCGTTTTACCTTTCAAACACCAGATGGCGCTAATGATTTGTTTCTAACCAAGAAACCTATGCCTTTTGATAGGAACGTAAAGTAACGCCATCTGTTGACTGGTGATGTAACCTTATTCAAAGAAGGTCTTTGATTTAAATGAAAGGTTTCCAAATTAGAAAAGATTCTTAAACGTTAATTTAATCATGGAGTCCAAGAGGGACCCAACTCTAATTTTGTGTGAAATTGAGTTATGGGTACCATGCCATTGTTGCCATTACTGCGCATCTATATACCAAAAAATGGCGCCCTACTCTAATATTTAACCACAGTAAAGTGATGCGGATTCAAAAAGAGACCCAATTCTGGTGCTTCGGCCTCTATTGTAATCTGGTAGATAGTTTACCTGTTTAAGCTAGGGAAAAACCTAATACTGAAGTGTTGTGTTTTGATTTTATGCAAATACCTATTGGGGAGATGTTTTATTTAAGGCATTTGAGCTACATACTTTTTGTGTTTATAGTGGAAAGACTGGTAAATCCACTATGTACATGTGGCTTGAAACAGAGGCCAAACGAGGAGCTAATGAAGTGCTAAGTTGCCTGAATGACCATTTGAGTGCAAAGGTAGATGCAGAAGTTAAAAATCTGTACATATTTAGTGATGGGTCTGCAGAACAAAATAAAAATCATAGCATGGTAGCATTTTGGTCAACAATGATCAAGTTGGGGCATTTTAAAAAGATTGTTCATTTCTTCCCTGTAAGAGGACGTTGCTTCCTTACCTGTGACAGGCAGTTTGGTGTCATAGAAAGGATGAAAAAAAAGGAGGAGGAAGTTCAACATTAAACGGAATGTGTGGACATGGTCCGTGAAAAGTTTGAGTCATGTCAGGAAAGGATATAAGAAATTATACGAATCACTTTCTTCAATACTTTAAGATCGATGTTACTAATGACATCATTCGTAGTTTGCTAAACTGAATATCTCAATTCCATTGCACTGACAACCATCAAAAAGCTATTATTGTAATTAGAAATATAGTGTTCGACAGGAAATATTGTTACCATGCGTTTTGTCCGCTCCCCCTTTAGCGCAGTCGACTCGACCTTCCCTGCATACCTCGGCCGAGTCGACCTGTCCTCAGCCTCGTTTGCGGCGTCCTGCGCCTATAAAACAAGGCGCAGAACGCCTGAACAGCATCTCGTCTTGGGGCAGCAGCCCATGCGGATCTCCACTTGGAGGAGAGAGAAGTAACTCGTCGTGGGCAACCGCCCAGCAAGGAGTGTCTCCCATTGGAGTAGCAGATAGGATCTCGTCTCAGCGGCAGGAGCCGCAAAGGTCCCCCATTGGAGTAGCAGAGTATAGGTTCTCGTCTCAGAGGCAGGAGCCGCAAAGGTCTCCAGTTGGAGCAGAGCGCAGTACTTCGTTTCAGGGCAGCCGCCCATCCCAGACTCCAGTTAGGAGCGGAGCGATCGAGGACAGGCCTTGGACAGGAGATCAGGTAGAAGGTCTCTACCCGTAAATAGATAGAGAGAGTCCGGCCAGCCGTGAGAGTGCAGCCGTATAAGAGGTTCGTTGAGCAGCCGCCCAGAGGGAAGTTTGTTATAAGCCAAGCCCAGCGCATTCGCCAGTGCGAAGACGGTGTAGAATCGACGCCGAGACGACAGCGCCCATTCCCGGTAAGGAACCTGAGAAGACCGCTAGACGTTGGCATCGTGTAAGAGAACCGACGCCGAGATCCGAGAAACCGTCCCCGGAAGTACCCTGAGACGACAGCCGATCGTTAAGAAGGCATCGTGTAAAAGAACCGACGCCGAGATCCGAGAAACCGTCCCCGGAAGAACCCTGAGTCGTCCGCCAATCACCAGGAAGGCATCGTGGAAGTTAACCGACGCCGTGATTGCAGCATCCGTCCCCGGAGGGATCTTGAAACGATCGTTCAACGTTAGAAGACTGGAAAGAAGACAGCCTAACCGAAGAATCGGTTCGATATTCGTATTACCTGTATCTGACCACCGATCTTATATAATAAAGTCTCTTTGGTTTTAAGTTACCTGGCTCCCGTCGCATTCTGTTACCCTCCGCTACCAAGCCTTTACGAAAGCACGGTAGCAATATAGTATTCGACAGGAAACAATCTTTACACTGAAATATAGTAATTTTATGCATCAAAATACTCCAGAAAACATTTTGAGGAAGAAATTTCGAATAAAATGAATAATATTGTGCCTGTTTCTCATCTGTGAATCCAACAGCGAAAGTAATTTTAAAGTTTTGAATTTGATAATTGTTGAAGCGTTTAATTTGGGAAAATTCACATTCAGAAATTACCAGAAATTTAGCAAATCCATCCTGGGATATTTTCTTTTTGAATTTCTTAGATTTATTGGGATTACTACTTCAGTTCTTTAACTAGCGAGCGATCGGTTATCCCAGAATTCCATGCAAACACAGCCGATGCTGTGAAATTTTGAAAAAATCTAGTTTTTAAAAACTCTCTGATAAATTCTGACTCACAAAATTAATGCATTTAAGTAAAGGCTTTATTTATTTTTGAAAGATAATCTCAATACTGTGATTATAATTTTTTAATAGCTTTCCATCGAGCTGAAGTGGGGTCAATCGAAGGGACGCCATTTCTACGAATGGACGTGTTCCAAAGCTTCACTCTGGTTGGTTATTTTTTTCGCCCGATCAAATGTCTTGCTTGAGCCAAATAGAACTGGGCGACCAACTTGTTTGGCAAGCATCGGTCCGTGCAAAACCCGTCAGACAAGGTCGTATGCGACGTGTTGCCCATCGAACACAGCACATAGAAGGTAAAAGTATCCTACTTTTACCTTCTTTGTGCAGCATTACCAAGACAGTTGATCTGAGTCAAAAGACTTATTTTCAGAGGTTTACAAAGCTTAAGTAAACATTTGATACTAATTATTTTTCTATTTAAAAACTTCATTCTTGAAGGTTATGCATATTTCTGAAACCTCATTAGTTGCAACAGAAAATTTGATACGAGTGTACTTTGTCAAAATCTGAAGAATACAAATTCGACGAATTTTCGATATTCGGATCCTAAGGTATGTAAATGGTGGGTGG
>JAFIDM010021800.1:0-18324 GCA_023159025.1 Thereuonema tuberculata
TTATTTTACTGTAAAAATGTACTAACGCACGTTAATTTCCTTGTCTATATATTTTTAACGAAGCCAAAAAGCAGAGTAAGAATAAGTGCTCAAAATTACTTTAGCAAATAATTCTAAAACTTGGAAATCTTCAAACTCATTTAATAAGGCAACAAAATATTTACAAATAGCTTAATCAATTTAAGCTCAACGATAATTCAGTATTTCCAATAGAATTCTTTAAATTTCAATGTCCTGAAAATTAATAATTCCATTCTTCTTACGGGCGCAACTTGCTTCTCGTTAGCAACCTTGTTTCTTCCGGTAGACTAACATCTATACGCTCCTTTTACTGAAGCCGTCTCTTTGCTCCTTTTACTGAAGCCGCTGTCACTTGAATTATAAGTCTCTTTTTTTCAGTGATGACCTAAGTAACGTATAGCTATACAAGTTCTAGAAACTTTAATTTTTGTATTCTTCTACACTAGAAATATTAACTGATAACTGCTCGTTGCTAACTTCTACTCTATAACGAATTCGTTGAATTCTTAAGATCCTAACTTATTCCCAGGAACTGATATTTCTGGGCCTATCTTGCTTCTATATTTCCCATTAGGCTGACTGACAAAGTTCAATAATATGTTTACTTACATCGAATCGTCGGATTCGCTTTTTGACACTTGTAGAAAACTCAATCCCTTTTGTCTAGGCTATTTGTCCTTAGTCGCGTCGGTACATTTCTCTGAAGTCTACTTTTCCTAATCTATAAGACTTTACCGACGTTAGGGTTATTCTTCCGCAGTAGTTTTCTCACGTCTTCTGAACTTTTCTAGAAGGATCAATCACTTAAAGTTAGCAGTAATTACAGTCACTCTATTTAGAACTTGTCTATATAGGTTTTTCACCCGGTATGGATCCTATCTCCGTGTCATCAAAGAAGTTCCCGCCGTAGTTGTGTCTGTCGGGCAGACAACGTTTTCGTCTGCGGTCCAATCAATCCTATCGGCTTCTTGCTTCTGCTAAAGGAGGTTAGTCCTCTCGCTTTTGGTTCAGGCAACTTTGGAATCGTCCCCAGCCTTCCACTCGGTACGGCTTCTATTTGTCTACTGACAAATACGTATCTTCCCATGTTGATGAGATGATGAACGATTCGACCTTCTCAATGGTATGCCTGTGGTCGATCCGGGCTTCTATTTCTTAGGTTTAATATTTTCCAGCTTTTGCCAAAATATCCCGGCAATTAGATTGGAACAGCTACTATCGCTATCGTCTTGTATAGCTATACGTTACTTAGGTCATCACTGAAGAAAAGAGACTTATAATTCAAGTGACAGCGGCTTCAGTAAAAGGAGCATATAAAGACGGCTTCAGTAAAAGGAGCATAAAAACAGCTTCAGTAAAAGGAGCGTAAAGACGGCTTCAGTAAAAGGAGCGCATAGATTTTAGTCTACCGGAAGAAGCAAGGTTGCTAACGAGAAGCAAGTTGCGCCTGTAAGAAGAATAGAATTGTTAATTTTAAGGACATTGAAATTTAAAGAATTCTTGTATAAATGCTGAATTATCGTTGAGCTTAAATTGATTAAGCTATTTGTAAATATTTTGTTGCCTTATTAAATGAGTTTAAAGATTTCCAAGTTTTAGTATTATTTGCTAAAGTAATTTTGAGCACTTATTCTTACTCTGCTATTTGACTTCGTTAAAAATATATAGTTTAAAACTTTACATAACATTTAAGCTAACAGCGGAAATTCAATAAAAACAAAGCCAAATATTTCGAACATGGAGAGGCGTTGGCCCCTGAAAATACCCCATTCCTACAGTGTTTGGGCTTCTGAACACGATGGTGAAATCTGCTTGTCGATCCGACCTTCCGTTCGGGAGTTGTTAGGGATAGACAGATACGGACGGACAGGACAAACGCAATAGCTATCGATTTTTGGTCGCTATATAAATAGCTCCCAAATGGGTCGCTAACAAAAAACGAAGAATACTTCATTTAATACTTAATTAATACTTGTTTAATTTAGAAAAATTCACAAAAATATCTTTGAAACATATTATTCGTGCTACAACCACTAATCAAATCTGAAGTCGTCTTAAAGAAAACATAGATTAAAAATTCAAAACTATAAAGTTATTTTTTTTTGAAGATTCAGTGAGTTTTTAGTACTATTCTATCAACTACGAGTGTTTTTCTATATTGAGAATATATTAAATGCCTCATCAGATCGCTTATCTTATTAATTATCTTTAATATATGGAAATGATCTAATACCTAAAGAAGTAAATATTTGAATTTTGCAAAATTTATTATCAAACATTTATCTTTTTTAAAAAGTTCAATGTTTAGAAAATTATGAATTAAAAACTTATGATGTAAAGTGAAATATTAATTGGCTGTCGCCATTGTGGGATATAAAAAATTCATCAACTCTATTTAGAAAATACTGTAATTGATTGAATTTTTATTGAAGAGATTTAGTATTTTAGAAAAATGCAATTAACTTTTTAAAATTTTAAATTTTTTGTGATTTTGAAAAGTTAATTAGATTTTCTAAGAAAGGGTGACTAATTAAGGGTTCTGTTCCGTCAGAATTCGGCTTAATTTTTTAAAGATATTTAGATTCTTCTCTTACTTTTTGTAAAATTTACAGTCGTTGCTTTAAAAATTTGATTAGCTTATGCTTGGGATTTGCAGGCTTATTAAACTTAATAAAAAGACGTAATCGCTTTCTGAATTGCCATTTTAACGATCCTTAAAATCTAGTGCTTCTCGGTTGGTCTAATTTAATTTGAATGTCTTCTTATTTAAAAATGCTGATGTATATATTAAATTAAATATAAGTTATATTAATATTTATATTTAATTAGTTGAAGTTTAATTTTTGTGATGATATATATTGTGATTATCGTGCTTGAAAAGAAAATTTTTAGTTAGAGTGTATTTACTAGTTTCTGCGGGATTAATGTGTGCGGTATGACAACGGACAAGATGGCGTAATGAAAAAGCCTGTAGCAGATCGTCCGATTTGAACGGAGATAAATATGCCTGGTATGTCTCCTCGTTGACAAATAAAGGAGAGCGGGAATTTTGAAGAAGAAATGTCGCTGCCAAAACTAAAAGTACGAAAGAATAAGTTTGCAGCTGACGCAAGTAAATAAGAAATATTTATTATTCTTCTGAGGCCCTCCTAGACAAATGAACAACCTACGTCATCCACGGAAAGCGTAGATTTAAACCCGAACAGAACCGTAATAAATAATTGAGAAATCCTGGATAAGAAGACATAGTTATGACGAATGAAAGTATTTATTTTCCGGTTGCTGAGAGGATCGAATAAAGGAAGAATTCGACGGAAATCCCCATGCGAAGAATTCCGAAGATCGAACGTTTAAATAGGCTTAGCTTTTTGAAACAGAAGAGAAATTAGTGCCAGTAGATCAAATGAATCCGAACTGATTTCATACAAGTGATTAGGAAAATTTGTGTGTGAATTAGTGAAACTAATTATGGCTTGTTTAGTCATCTAGTGTTAATTATAAATATCAACTGATAGTTGATAGTAAAGTATCAATTATGTGTATAGTGCTTTCGAGACGAGTTATCATCGAGAGTCTGGATATGTAAGTACAGTTTCCTTTATTTTATGAATCGATTATCCAAGGGATTGCTGATTTACAACAAGCCCAAAATATACAAGTAACATTATTAAAGGAGAAAAGATTAATTTTTCACGTAGGGGAAAAACCATTGTTGAGTGAACTAACTTTAGTTTCTTCTATGAATGAAATAGTACATTAATGACAGATATGACTTAGATGTAAATACCATTATATTCTGAAATTAAGTATCCTTGTAGGTTGCTTGTTAATATTTACATAGGAAGTCATTAGTTTAATATTTTGAATTTAAGGTGTAGTATTAATGTCAAAAGTAACATTTGAAGATGAGATATATAATACTATGATTTTTGTACTACATATTATTATTCTAAGATTAAGAATAATCATCAAGGTTAAAGTTCATTAATAATTTGTAATTATTGAGTATTTCATATTTTGATATTTACATGTAAACTGATACATGCAAAGTTTTATAGATGGTACCATTAGGGGTTAGTTACAGATGAACTGAGTTAATATATGATAACAAATGTTATTGTTCTTATATAATAAATTATTGTAAAGTTAATTTTTCCTTTCATAAAGGTTATGGACTCTAGTAATAAATTATTTTAATGCTTTTTAATTTTCAATGTATTTGTTTCTTTACCTCGATGCGTGCTTGCTCTGAAAGTATATATTATACCCCAGCTATTTTTAGAGGGAAGACATTCGTTCATATGTTTGTTATTCTGTTTTTTTTTCTCTAGCAAAAAATGTCATGCATGATCAAGCACGGTCTCCTACGACATTCAGATTCTTTTTTCCCAACATCAGAGCGTCGTCAGATGAACGGAACTTGCTAACCACATCTTTTGCAAATGCATTTTCTGTAAGCGGAAACGGCGAACAACTGGTAACTTGTTATTACCGAACCTTTCCGATCGAATTAGAAGGTTGGAGTGGAAATCTCCGAATGTTGCTGGCAGTGGAACATATCAAGGAAGGGGGCTGTCTGCAGAACGGAACTTTTAGAGATTCCAATGCACCCCCGCAGATTTTTGACGAGTGGAAGGAGAGAACAATCCTTAAAATCTTAACAATCTTCTCCTTAAAATAGAAGTCTCTCCGAGTATTCTTTATAACCAATAAAAATGGCGATTGCGAAGCTCCTTCACTGAGATCGAGAAAATAAGATATCATAATATCCATAGCAATACAAGCGTCTGGAAGCGTAATTTAAACACTGTGATGATTCTTTTTAGATTCAATTTTATCTTTAGATTCATCTGTTCGTATTTTTATCTATTCCCTTGAAAAACTCTAGTTCTGTCAATTGGTTTTTAGATATTTTCTTCTTCTACATGCTTACATACATGCATATATATTTAGATATGATCCCAATATGCTAAAAAAATGATCAATTATTTCATCTAATTTTTTAATGTTTTCGATAAGCTATTACGCTTTCTTTCATTAGGAATTTCGTATGATAGTATTATCATACTGTCTACTTTTGAGATTTATTTCAGTTTAAATATAGGCCTTTTCAATTTAATTGATGGTTACTAAATTGTTTTTTTCAGTTTTTACATTTTCTATACACGTAAATTTATCCTTTCCAATCAAAATTTTAAGCTTATAGTATTAATAGATCAAACACACAAATCACATCTGGTTTCGATTGCAATTGAATCTATTTGCAGGAACGTATTAATTCCCTTGCTGATTTCGTTTGAAATTCGGCAGGTTATCCTCAAGTTTTTTTAACTTAATTTACGCTATATTGGTAGATCGATCGCAATTAGATGAATAATATTAACAAATACAGAATATTTACAAAAACAAATCATAACCAAAACCAATGATTCAAAATATTTTAATAAAATTAAAAATGTAAAATTCTCCCTCCATAAATAACTTTCCGCTCAGGACAAAGCCTTAGGTTGCGTAATCTGTAATAAATCTTACCTATATACAAAAAGTAATGCAACTGACAACTAAACAGAAGTCAAAATCATTAACGTAGAAATAAAGTAAGAGGCAGAAATAAAGTATAGTGCATAAAGGATAGAACTAAAACAAAATTGAAATTAAACAAATGCTATCTGGCCTTAATGACTGAATTAGACAATGGTCATTTCAAATTGTATTTTAGTGAAGGGTGGTCCCAGTTATAGAAATGTCAGTGGGGTATATCTTCATTGCAAGCATGAGCCCATAGAGGCGGGAAGGGAAAATACCTATCCCTAAATAACTTTTTTGTGAGCCAAGTATCAATGGTAAGGAGCTTGTCTGCGGCCTGGAGAAGACTGGTTCCCTCTCCGGGATTTTTCAAAGCTGAATTCTCCACCATTCGGGTCCTAGAGTCTGTCTAGCTCTTTCTGAAATGGATATCAGATTTCTTTCTTGGGGGTTAAAAGCAGCGAGCATCAGGCTCACCATTCGATCTGAACTTACATGAAGAGAACACAGCGTGTATATCGTCAAAATCAGAGCCATTTTGTGAGATAAAAGTACAGCTGGTTCTTCAAAAATATATATAGGTTCCGGTCCCAACACTCAACCAATTTCGAGATATTTGACATTGTTTACATAGATTTTCGAGTAGTAGCTTATTAACTTCCTGTTTTTCATTTTAAAGGTGTTATTGTGGCCCGGTGATTAGAATGCTGGAGAGCCAAGAGTTCGAATCTCCTGAGGGGAAAGCTTTTTTTTTTCTTATTGTTTTGAAATTTCTTTTTCTTTTCTCTTTTTTTTAATTCTTTGTTTTGTTTTGTTTTATTTTTTATTTTTGTTTGTTTCAGTTATATTATGAATATTAGTTAGAAAAAGAATATATGATTAGAAATAAGTAAATAATTTTTTATTAGATGTATTTTAATTTATTAAAAATAAAATAAGGCAACGCCGTTCCGGGATGGCCGAGCGGTCTAGACGGCGGTCTGCCGTGTGGTCGTTGTATGGGAACCTGGGTTCGAATCCCGGCTTGGGTATTGCTGTTTCTTTCTTCTTCTGTGTTTCGTCCGTTTCTCCCCTTGGACTTACTATCTCAGGGTTATTCTGGACTGGATGTGAATCTCGTCCCCCTTCCCGAATTTCCTAGCTTCGCCCTGATGTTGTCAGATAGGGCTAGCCCGTGGTCCATAGTTGGCCAAAGTCGATGAAACGAAAATAAGACAAGTATCATTACGCAAATTAACTAAACTTTTTTTTTTTTAATTTTATCTTTTTACTTTCCTTTACTCTTGATGTTTGGCTAATAATTATTAATGCTCGAACATTAAAATTGATGGATAATAAATTAAAAAGTATTAAATTATAATTTAATACTTTTAATCATATATTCATTTTCTGCCTCGTTTAATTTGAAAAAAAATAAACCAACATTATCGTAAATAAAAGAGGAAGAAAAATTAAGGAAGAAAAGAAAGAAAGAAATAGGAATTTAAAAAAAACAAGCTTTCCTCTCAGCAGATTCGAACTGTGGACCCTTAGACTCCAACCCACCATTGTAAGCACCGCACCACACCATAAAAGCACTTATTGAATTTAAGCAACAGGAAGTTAATAAGCTAATACTCGAAAATCGATAAAAGCAATTGCAAATATCTCAAAACTGGTAGAGAGTTGGTCCCGGAACCTATGTATATTTTTTTCGATGTGTACTTTCATCTCACAAAATGGCATTGATTTTGACGATTTTCACGCTGTGTCCTCTCTTTCTTAGTCCCGTTCATCGCGAAACGCCGGGAGTTTTACGACACGCGACGCCAAGGGTCTGTATAGATAAGAAGTGGGATAATTTCACTTTAACTATGTAACTTTTTTAAATGAAAAGTCTAAAATCCTATTTATTTGATTTGGAAGAAATAATAAAAAATAATAAATTAGCTTAAATTTGAGAATATTGCAGGGGAACCACTAACTTGTAAGCACAAATCAGGCAACTATGAGTATTAAAGTGGATGGAGGGGCGAAAGCCTAATGATTTATGTATAGAGCCGATTTTCTCGACGTTCTCGAAGACTAAATTTCGGCACCGCTAATCTAATAAAAAAAACTAGAAAGAAAAAAATTTTAAATTTAGAAAAATAAAAATTGGAAAGTCAAAATGGCGACAGTAGATTTCACAATTTTTAATTTCAATTCTACTTTGAAAATTGGTACTTGAGAGTTCTTGAAAAATATTGCTTAGATTATTTTAAGAATCCTGGCAATTCATATTTTTAAGCAGTTTACCAAATCTTTTTCATTTGTTATAATTTAGACAAGCGAAGCGAGTCTCTCCATTCCCATCTAGATCACAGTTTGTGAACCGTTTTGTTAAAAATCTACAATCGCTAGAAATATGAAAATTTCCATGCTCACGTAGAAATCCATATTGAAGTGCACAATCATATTTTCAACACTTAAAGCTGTAAATTTTATAAGAATGATTTGTTTTTGAAAACTTGGAAAAAGCCATAAGAAGACGATAATAAAAGCGCCATTAGTTCTGAAACCGAAACGAAAATTTGTAATTTCTAATAATCCTACAGCGTCGTAGCATTAGTCACTTCAAAATGCCTTGCCTTACTCTAAAATATTTATTTAAGTACTTAATATTCAATAAAGTGCATAAAGCGCGCAGTCTACTGAAAGCACGGCTTTTTGCTAATTTTATATCTACCTGACTCAAATAATATTTTTTTGCTGATACCCTGCAAAATAACTTTACGACATTTTGCGACTGACAGTTTGCTAAATTATTTAATATTGTGGATGTGATATACAGTCGGACCTCAATATAAGGTCATCCCACCTATAAGGTCACTTTTCTAAAGTCCCGGCTCATTGAATAGGAATTCTTTGATATGGATTATCTGATATATAGTCAGGTATTAAATACCGTAATCGCATATAAGGTCATTTTTGTCTGTGATTTCAGTGACAAACGGATTCAGTTCCAAGAATTTTTCCGTGTGTACGATCTTTTATCGGCGTCATTTCTCCTACTGACGGAGGGGACAGCTTTTTCTCAAAGTATTACTTCATCCCCTCAAATTCTAGGAAAAAAGGTGATGAAGACGATATTCCTTTACCTTGTTAATACCAGATCTCAGAAATCGCGGCTGTGCTATAGAAGGGGAAACTGAATATGTGAGAATTGATGATGAAATTGCTACCACATCTCAAGCTTCGATTTCCGAAATTGTTTCACAAGTTTTAAATTCCAATGCATTAGAAAGTGTGGATAACGACAGTGATACTGAAAGTGAAGCGGTGACACAAGCATTAGCACTCAAAACTTAGAAAACATTATACAAAAGATGAAACCAAAATCGCGACAGTCCGACGGATTATTTTAAGTAAAGTCAGTTGTACATCAGTACTTTGCTTGAGCATACTAGTACTATTTGTATACAACTTTATTTCGAATTAAATTTTTTTTTAAATAATTTCTTTCTGATTCCATTAATTTTAATTGGTTCAACTAAATTAAAAAATTATAACCTAATAAACTGATATTTTTGTACGCATTAAATTTTACAAAGAATTATACTGTATTTATATAATGCTTATTTAGTGACAAATGCGTATGAATCGGTTATAAGGTCATCCCGCTTATAAGGTCACTTTCGCGAGGTCCCAAGGGATGACCTTATATCGAGGTCCGACTTTTATAAAAGTCAAAGTTTGTTTATATCTATGCATGGTCTTTATTCGATTTTACACCCTTTGACTGACCTCAACCAAATTTTCCTTTGTTACTCTTTACCATCCTGCGGAAAATAGACTACCCTGGAATCACGACACACCACCCCTCACCCTAAAAAGGGGTGAAATCCCTGAAATAGCGCCCCATATGCACTTGGTGGCGACAATGGAAACTAGACAAATATTGTTGTTCAACAAATTGGAACTAAACTACTATTCAGCATTGTAGCACCACATAGTAACCTGATTAAAAACTAGAACTAAACTATTTTTATGCATAAATCTCTTCTTCATCCTCTCCTTAATGAATACGAAATTTGACCTGTGTGTTCTTTGTCAAAAATCGAAAGGGGATACACAAATATTGTTGAACGACTTCTACGGGGTTCTTGGGTTGCACAGTAAGGATATAAAATTAATTTGTACTGATCGAGTGATTGTTTACCAATTGGGGAAAGGTTTGATGTGATAGGGTTGTGGAGAAGGGGAAAAAGATTTGAGAAGTCATGTATTCTTCGATCTCAATATAACATTACTTTGTATCTACGACGTGATTTTTGTACGAACAAGGAAAGTTTCGAAGTGATCTCACAATTTAAATTTCTTTCTCATCCTCATCAGGGCATCTGTTTTTTGTAACCCGTTCATCGTCTTTCAGCTTGTTATAATTATAAAAAAAATTGTTTGTTTCACATTTGATTGTTGTTTTTTTTTTGTTCTTTAGTTTTGAGGGATCATTTTGCCAATCAATAATATATTACAAATTATTACAAATATAACTCGCTATTATTGAAATTATGAAATACCTAACGAAATGCATTAATGAGTAAGTGAATTGTAACAGTACGAAAAGACATTATAAACAAAATTAATAGAATACATTATGCATAATATTTTGAAAATGATTATTATTTGTGCTATTATTATTTGTTTTGCCTAACTTCTTTATTATACTTCATATATTGAAAACCCAGTAAACATCTATCTAAAAATCTTAAAAAATGAAACTTAAACTTAAGCTTTTAGCAAAAAAAATAAAATAATAAAAGATTATTTGTGAATAACAAAATTCACAAAATTTTTAAATAAAAAAATCAGGCATTGTATAAGCAGGATTACATTGTAAAGGACTAATGAATTCAAACATTAAATTAAAATTTAACATCTTTTAATGAGATGTAGTTTGAACTTAAAAAAAAGTTATTTGTATTTTTGAAAATACTAATTTCAGTTGATTTTATATATATATGTGTGTCTAATTGTCTGTCAAGATTTTAGAAGTGAGAAATGGTTTTAATATCCTTTGTCGTCCCTAAGTCAGCTGCTCTTTTGTAAGTGGAGGTGTCAATTTTCCCGAATGATTTATGCATGCATGTGTCTTTTATTTTGCATCAACTCGACAGTGGTGACTAGGACTTGAATGGTTCGAAGTGTAGCACCGTATCTTTTGTTTCTCCTCCGCTGTTGCAGCCTGAAAATTGTAGGCAGGATCAGGCCCGGACTGGCCCACCGGGACACCGGGACATATCCCGGTGCGCCCCCCTCCTTTGGCTTTGTTTTAATTCAATTTAATTTAATAATACAAAAAATTAGAAATATTAAAAGCCCACCAAAAGTATTCGACTTTAAAATATAATTCCGAAGAATCTCCCTTCATAATATAATAATGCTGCATTATTAGATAGGCTATTATGATATAAAATATTACGCATGAGCATGATGCAAATGGTGAACTTCGTCGTACGGAGATTTGCAGCATGGATTGACTAGGCCTGTGACAGTCCAAGCGCCAAGCGCTCTGTGCTTCCACGGTCGCTGCGATGCTTGACTGGTGACTATTCACTGCTCGGCGCCTGTACCCACTTAGTTCAGTACAGTTTCTGTTTCGGTTCGGGCGAGTCAAGTGTATAACATTGTGTTTAGAATTACAAGTTGTCAAATTTTCCGTTACTTCGGCTTCTAATGAGCGCAGATGGCTATTATATTAAGATATTAAGGTAAGTCTCGTCTAGAAGTAAAATATTCATCAATCAAGAGAAAAAAAAAGATGAAAGATACAACTAAGAAGAATACACAAGAAGGGAGAGGAAGTTTTATGACTTTTTTGAGTAAAACTACGCTGTTAAAGATAATGAAAATAATAGCAGACGAAATAAAGACAAAAATAACAGAAGATATCAAACAAGCAGATAAGTTCTCAATCATGATGGACACAACAGTAGATGTATCAAGCAACGATCAATGTGCATTTGTTGTGCAATACGTAAATGGTCAATAGGTGTTTGAACGACTAATAGCACTAAAATCACTGGTGAGGGATCATTTAACACATTACAAAACACTTACCCAGAATTCTCCTTCAGGACTGTGTGGCAAACGCGTCTGACGTAGCTGCAAACATGAGTGGGCAGTATATCGGGTTAACGGCGCAATTATCCAACATTATTCCCAATCATGTTAACACGTGGTGCTATGTCCTTAATCTTGTACTGTTGGATACCCACATATCATTTTTCAGCCTGCTTCAAGAAGCTCAGGAATTTTTGAAGGAATCTTTTAAGAGACTTCAAAAGTACATTTCGAAAATTCTGCTTTCAAACTGGAAGCTATTGGAGCGACTAGATGGAGAAGTCGGAGTGAGGCAACAACCAAAATATTTGGAAGAATCGATGACTGGACATCGAGTGAACAAGACGAGACAGATCAATCCAAGTCAACTAAGCTTGTCTATGTACAGCTATCAGTGGCATTATTCAAGATTTCCGACGATACTGAATTCAATCCAAAAGTCAGAAATGACGCAGCATCCATCCTGCAAAAGTTGTTGAGTTTTGATACAATTTTAATGGCAATGACTTTCCTTCAAATTTTTAAAATTACCACTCCATTATCTGATTACTTACAAACAAAGAACATTGATTATGCGAAAGCCTGGAGACTGATATATTCCTCACTGTCAAGACTCAACGCTTAAAACATCAATTTCATGAAACTTTAAGCGCTGCTAACCAATTTGCGCAAAAAATGACTGAAGAAGTCCAAGAAAAGACTGAAATAGACCAATCACTCGGCACTATGACAATCGAAACTGAGTTGAAAAAGAAACGTACCAAAAAACTCAAAAAGATGCCAAACGAGGTTGCTGAAGATGAAAGCGTAGGAACAACCGCAGAGAAAATGTTCAAATATTCTGCATTCAATCTTGTTAAGGATACTGTCATTCAAACTATAGAAAGCCGGTTTGTAAATCATAAAACACTTTATCTTGATCTTTCCTGGTTCGTCCCTAACCAGTTTAAAAATCACCAAACCTTACCCACTAATGCAATAGAAATGCTATGCCAAGTAATACCTTCCCTGGATAAAGGAAAGCTAAAAGAGGAGTTAGCGTCTTTCATTGAACTGTGTCCCAAATTTCAAAATGACCTATTGATCAAGATTATTTTGAAAAGAATGATCCCACCCAAAACATTTCATGTAAAATAAGTTGCCAAGACTCACATGCTCATAGCGCTTTCTCTGTTAAAAAGTTATCAGATCTCATCTTACAAAAAGAAATGAAATCCCACCCAAAACATTTCATGTAAAATAAGTTGCCAAGACTCACATGCTCATAGCGCTTTCTCTGTTAAAAGATATGAGATCTCTTGTACAGCCAAGCCCGTAACTCTAATAGGCCTAACTCTAAAAACCCTATATCTTGGTCAAAAAGTATTGCTTGGCCGTTTCGTGGCTGTCGCACAGACAATCCCATGGAGTTATGTAAAGGATATGGAGCATGCCAAAGCATACTTTTTGACCAAACCCTTGGCTTGGCTCTACATGAGATGTGATAACTTTTTAACAGTGAAAGTGTTATGAGCGTCTTGGCAACGTATTTTACATGAAATGTTTTGGGTGGATGAAATAGTTTCATGAAACGGCCAAGCCATACTTTTTTACCAAGATATAGGGTTTTTAGAGTTAGGGCTTGTAGAGTTAAGCCTTGTAGAGTTTGGGGCTTGGCTCTACATGAGATCTCATATCTTTTTAACAGTGAAAGCGTTATGAGCATGTGAGTTAGGGCTTGTAGAGTTAGGCCTTGTAGAGTTAGGGGCTTGGCTCTTCATGAGATCTCATATCTTTTTAACAGTGAAAGCGTTATGAGCATATGAGTCTTGGCAACTTATTTTACATGAAATGTTTTGGGTGGGATTTCATTTCTTTTTGTAAGACGAGATCTGATAACTTTTTAACAGAGAAAGCATTATGAGCATATGAGTCTTGGCAGCTTATTTTACATGAAACTTCTTGGATGGGATATACCTTTCAGAAATTGCTATATAATAAAGAACCGGAATCCCCTTTATGAGGGTTTGGAGGGTGAAATTTAAATATTTCTTTTTTTTTGTTGTTTGTGTGCTAAACCTAGCCTGCATACCAAATTTCAGCTTTCTAGGACTTCAGGAAGTACCCTAGAGGTTTTGATGATCATGAGTCAGTCAGTTAATCAGGGACGAAATCGATATATTTTAGATATTAATAAAATCCAAAGTATAAAAGCTAGATAAACGAAATATAGCGTATTTCATTAGTCTGCTAACTGCATCTTATACAGAAAATTTTAGCTCTTTAGTATTATTTAGGCCGAAGCATTGAGGGTATGACGTATTTCAGATCTTAATAAAATCCAAAGTATAAAAGCTAGATAAATGAAACTTAGTATATTTCATTAGTATGAATGAGTGTAACTGCATCTTATCCTGAAAATTTGAGCTCTCTAGTATTATCCAGGTCGAAGCTATGAGGGTTCGATAGTACATAACCAGACCCCCCCCCCCCTTTATGATGGGTTGGAAGGTGAAAGTTACGGATTTCTTAATTTTTGTATTGTTTGTGTGCTAATCCTAGCCCGCATACCAAATTTCAGCTTTCTAGGACTTCAGGAAGTACCCTAGAGGTTTTGTTGATCATGAGTCAGTCAGTTAATCAGGGACGAAATCGACGTATTTTAGATATTAATAAAATCCAAAGTATAAAAGCTAGATAAGCGAAATGTAGCGTATTTCGTTAGTCTGCTAACTGCATCTTATACAGAAAATTTTAGCTCTTTAGTACTATTTAGGCCGAAGCATTGAGGGTATGACGTATTTCAGATCTTAATAAAATCCAAAGTATAAAAGCTAGATAAATGAAACTTAGTATATTTCATTAGTATGAATGAGTGTAACTGCATCTTATCCTGAAAATTTGAGCTGTCTAGTATTATCCAGGTCGAAGCTATGAGGGTTCGATAATACATAACCAGACCCCCCCCCCTTTATGATGGGTTGGAAGGTGAAAGTTACGGATTTCTTAATTTTTGTATTGTTTGTGTGCTAATCCTAGCCTGCATATCAAATTTCAGCTTTCTAGGACTTCAGGAAGTACCCTAGAGGTTTTGATGATCATGAGTCAGTCAGTGAATCAGTGACGGAATCGACGTATTTAAGGTATTAATAAAATCCAAAGTATAAAAGCTAAGTAAATGAAACTTAGCGTATTTCATTAGTCTGCTAACTGCATCTTATCCTGAAAATTTGAGCTCTCTAGTATTATCCAGGCCGAAGCTATAAGGGTTCGAAAATACGACGAAACGCTTCCAGAAAAGGTACGTAGTGCCCTTCCTGCCTTCGGCTCGTCTTGGCTGGGGCACTGCAGTGCCCCCAGATTTAGAAGTTGAGGAGGCATTTGATTCCAATCATGACTTTGAACTTGAAGCTGGTGAAGAAGACCTCGAATCTCTAATATGAAATGCACAGCAGTCAAAGAATGCAGCTCTTGTCTGAAATATGCATTTAGAGTAATTGTAGAATATAACACATACTGCCTTCAGTACATGGAACTTTTTAAAGTTTATAAATATTTACTGACCATTCCTCTAACTCAAGTAGCCTGTGAACGAGTTTTTTTTTTCTAAATTGAAATTAATGAAAACACGTCTAAGATCTACTATGTCAAACGAAAATCTTGAATCGCTTATCATTATGCAAAGTGAAAAAGATATTCTTATGAACATTGACAGTGAAGCTATAATAATCAAATTATGTGAGTCGAGCTCTGAAATGAGACGTTTGCTAGCCCCTTAGCCGGAAGACGATTTTACAGTTGAAAAGTCAATGCTGTGTAGCCTAACATTTGTAATCATTATTAACAGGTACAAAATGTCCACAATACATGTATTAAAATACAGTGATTAATATTTATTAAATATGTATTTATTAAATTTTACGTATTTTGAATATGAGATTCGTAATAAAAATTAAGATTTCCATCATTGGCTTCAACTATCATTGTAACGTTTTAACGAATCGTTAACTTCAGTTCTTTCGATTTTATATTGTTCTAAATATAAGAAATTTTAAAAAATTTGGTTTTGGCTAACAAAAAAATATAAAGGCTTAATCAATTAATAGCTTGATATATTCAAGTAAAGTTAGAAACGAAATATATCTAACACACATTGGATATCAAAGTAAAAAATAATTTATCAAGCAGAAATGATAGTCATGTACACTGACTGCTCAATTGAAAGTGGACACCTGCGATAGTGGAACAACCCATGCAAATTCGGGCAATAATTTGAATATATTCATTATAAAACAATACGATCATGTGTAGTTGTAGTCATTTGGTGTCTAACCACGTGCTGAGTTAAAATGCCAACATCAAGCAACTGAGCGATTTTCAACGTGGATTAGTCATAGGCTGCCACATTAGTGGCCAGAGTGTGCGAGCCGTAGGAGCGACATTGAACATGTCGAAGTCGACCGTGGGTGCTATTATCACGAAGTGGAAACGTGAAGGAGTGAAAACACGACGTCATGGAGATGGCCGAGCTCGCATGCTGACCGGAGGGTCCTGAAGCGGTTGGTATGGCAGAGCAAGGCAGTTCCAGCGGAAAAACGGAACAGGAACAACTGTCAGTACCATGACGATTCGTCGGGAGCTGCATGCCTTAGGACAAACCGGTCGGGCTGCTGCCCACAAGCATAACATCACCCCTGTAAATGCCCTGCGTCGTGTGGCCTGGTGTAAGGAGCGACGGTCTTAATCAATGGACCGCTGGAAGAGCATTATGTGGAGCGACGAATCACGCTTCACACTCTATCGATCCGATGGGCGCACCTGGGTGGGGCGTTTGGCAGGGGAGCGGCTCTATCTGAGTGTGTCATCCCAACAGTGAAGTTTGGCGATGGTGGGGTGATGGTGAAGTCGCGTTTCTCCTGGTTTGGTCCGTTGGTTGTGATCGAGGGGAACATGGCATCCACACAGTAACTCGACGTTCTAGACAAATCCACGCTTTCCACGTTGTGGTCGCAGTACGGCGAAGAGCCATTTGTGTTCAGCAGTGCAATGTTCCGATAATGCGCCGGGCCATAAGGCCCGTGTTGCCAGCTCCTGGTTTCCGGAGAATAATGTTCAGGAACTTCAGTGGCCCGCCCAGAGTCCGGACCTCAACCCTATTGAGCATCTGTGGGATGAATTGGAACGAATTAATGAATGAATTAGGAATGAATTTAATTCGTGCGCGTCCGATGCGATCGTCTACACGCATCCAACTTGTGCAGGCTTTGAAGGAGGAATGGGCAAAAATACCGGTTGCTTGCCATCAGAAACGGTCGAAGAGATGGTCGAAGTCTTCTTGTGTATTTGAATTTTTGAATTAGTACACAAGTTGGAGCATTATTTTTGTTATTAAATAAGTAATTCGAGATAGTTAATTAGTTAATTTCCACCAATTATTTTTTTTAAATATAAACTAAAAATAAAAATAAGAATAGTTAAATAATTCTATTAGCTTGTCTTCAGAATTTGAATTTACATTAAATGATTACTCCATATCGGGCCTCTTTTCTAACGATGCAATAGAGAGTAACTGAAGCGTATAATAAAAATAATAAAAATAAAACTAGGAGTCCTGTGCGAACGACATAACGCCTCCGATGATGTGATGAACACGGATCCGTTCGTGACACGCACAGCTTGAAGTACAGGTCGTCTCATCTTCTCGAGACCAATTTATGACAGGTACAAAAAAACACTAAGAACAAAGGCGTTGCAGCCTCACTTGCAGAAATAATCCACTCACTACAGTTCTAGAAAGAATTGGAAATCCACTTGCAGGGTCAGCAAATCTGAAATCAATCAGATCCTGAGGGTGGGCTGAAAGGTTCGAGGCGGCCAAGGAATGAGGGTACTTAGAATCAGAAACGTATGGGTTGCAAGTTCAGGCACACCGCCCTCCAATTTATGGGTTTCCGTGAAAAAAGAGAGGCCAAGTCCACGGAAGAAGACTTCTGTCATATTTAATGCTTGCAGCTTCAGAGATGTAGGTACATTTCTTTAATGAAAGGTAAGTGTTACTTAAATATGCTTCGGTAACTTGGCGCTAAAGAGAATTCGAGTACATTTTAAAGACTTATTGGTAATTTATTTTTAATATTTTGTGACGGCAAGCTGTATCAAAATGACCATCAAAATTTTCTCTTCATTTGCATCTTACTATTTTATAAGATTCGACGCTTGATATTGTTTATAGTATAAATATTTTATTCAGCTAATCGTAAAGTGATTATACGCAATAGAGCTCCGAGACCATCAGTGGAATCTGTAGACAAACCAACATTTTTCCATTTTCATTCCATAATATATTTCTTATTATTAAACTTCCGTTTTTGAAAAGGCTTCTATCTTCCAGCTGTAGAAACAATTATTAAATTACTGAAAAGCAATCTGACTTTAAGTCTCACTTTAGTCAATGTCTGACAAGCTAAACATTTGAATCCTTAAAATAGATACGAGTGTCACAAAGAAAACTTAAATAGATAAAGTTGATCATGTTCTATTCTACTTAAATAAAATGTCCTGTAGATATATCTTCTGTAGTAAAATTATATTCTAAAAAAATATTATGAAATTCCCGCAGACATTGATAATGTTAAAAAAAAAATTACAATCGGCTGTAGTCTCTCGCATTGTTTTTATATAGTTTAGAGACAACAAATATTGAAATTTTTAATG